>NW_025555967.1:0-12386 GCF_020424385.1 Procambarus clarkii
ATTGTCATGCCAGAGGAACCATTTTCTCATGTGGTAATGGACTGTGTTGGACCATTACCTAGAACTAAGTCTGGTAATATTTACCTAATCACGATGATGTGTATCACAACTCGTTATCCAGAGGCTTTTGCTGTAAGGAACATCCGAGCAAAAACTGTTGTTGCTCGTATGTTGCAATTTTTTTTCCACTTTTGGACTGCCTCGGGTCGTGCAAACTGACAATGGTACTAAGTTTAAGTCTGATATTTTTGAACAATTTTGTAAGGACCATGGAATAACTCATAAGGTTTCCAGCCCATACCATCCACAGAGTCAGGAGGTAATTGAACGTTTCCATCTAACTCTGAAGCAGATGTTGAAGACATCGTGCGAGAGTTCCCACACCTTCTGGGATGAGAATTTACCGTATGTTTTGTTTGCGGCTAGAGAGGGATTACAAAGTTCACTGGGTTGTTCTCCTTTTGAGTTAGTCTTTGGCCATAAAGTTCGTGGACCCTTGCAAATATTACAGGAGAATCTGTTAGGGAACGTAACGTTAACCGAAGGTTCGGCTTTCTTTGCGCAACACCACCAGAGACTCAAGGACTGCAAGGCAGCGGCACTAAAGTATCTTGGGAAGGCCCAAGACAAGATGAAAGAAGGTAACGATGCTAAATCTAAGTTGCGGGTATTTCAGCCTGGCGACCCTGTCCTGGTATTAAAGCCTCGACTAGGGAACACTATGTCCCACAAGTACGAAGGCCCCTACATTGTGACAGAAAAGACTGGGGACCTCACGTACAAAGTGAGGCACTCTGACAAGCGTAACCAGGTAATGCTCGTACATGTAAATCGGCTGAAGAAGTTCCAGGGCCCCAGGCCCATTGCACTAACCAATGTTTCCATTTCCAGTGAGGGAGGGGATGATTGTTCTGGGGACCCAACTAATCTCATTCTCAATAATTCTAGTTCTGTGAATGCTGTGGAGGAGGGACTGTCCCATTTGCAGATGGCCCAACATGAAGAGGCGGTACTCTTGGTACTCATCGGCATCGTTGGTACTCTTTTGGCTTCCGCTCTCAAAAGAGTACCAACGATGCAATTATTTGTCTCCTTGATATAATTTACTCTGCCCTTGACAAAAATGAGTTTCCAATTGGACTCTTCATTGACCTGAGAAAGGCCTTTGATACTGTTAATCACGATTACCTCTTATGTAAACTCCATCATTATGGAAACCGAGGCCATGCACTGGACTATATCCAATCCTATCTTAGTGATAGACACCAATGTGTAGCCATCAATAATATAATCTCTCCCATTCTACTAATAACCGTTGGAGTGCCTCAGGACAGCATCTTGGGACCCCTACTAATTCTTATATACATTAATGATCTGCCTAATGTCTCTAACATTCTGAAACCTATTTTGTTTGCTGATGATACTACCCTCATTTACTCCAACCCCAACCCACATACACTAAATGATGTTGTTAATAATGAACTAAAAAAAGTCCACTTATGGATGTCAACCAACAAACTAACACTTAACATAGAAAAGACCTACTACATCCTATTTGGAAGCAAATCTACAAATGCAATTCAGCTTCAGATTGACAATGTAAACATTAGCAATAAAAATGATGGAAAGTTTCTTGGCATATTCCTAGACAAGAGACTCAACTTCAGTACCCACATACAACACATAACTAAGAAAGTCTCTAAAACAGTTGGTATACTCTCCAAAATCAGATATTATGTTCCTAACTCTGCTCTCATCTCTATATTATGCACTAATCTATCCCTATCTCAACTATGGTATCTGTGCATGGGGTTCAACCACTGCAAACCACCTCAAGTCCATCATCACCCAGCAAAAATCTGCTATCAGAATAATATCAAATTCTGCTTTCAGACAACACACAGCCCCCTTGTTTAACTCCCTAAACATGCTAAACATAATCTCACTCCACAAATTCTCTTGTGTCAACTACATTTACAAAACCCTATTCTTAAATGCAAATCCTTGTCTGAAACTCTTCCTGGACAGATGTAATAGGACCCATTATCACCACACCAGAAATAAATATCTCTTCGATATCCCCAGAGTTAAACTTAATTTGTGTAAACACTCTATGCAAATAAAGGGACCCAGTTTATGGAACTCACTCCCTACTGAATTGAAAAGCTGTCCAACTTTTACATCAATCAAAATCAATACTAAAATGTACCTAATTTCATCTTCATAGTTTTTCTCTTTTTGCCTTAAAATTGCACTGTATCTATTGTTACCCAATCTCCCAACCTTTTTGTTCCCAATCTGAACATCTCTACCATTGAGATCATTGCTGTTTTCTTATATGGTCTGCCATTCTATTGTATGGTGTTTATAAATCTTGTTTATCTGTATCTTTTGCTACGCAGTCTCCCAATCTTTTTGTACCCATTCTGAACATCTTTACCATTGTGATCATTGCTGTCTTATATGTGCTGTCAATCTGCTGTATGGTGTCTATTAATCTTGTTTAAATTACTAATCAAGCTGTCAATGTAATCAGTCAGAGCTTTAATATAACAATGTGCTTTAATATACTTACTTATCTCTCTCATCTCATTTTTCTCTTGTAATGTATCTTATTGTAATGTATCTTGTGTGTCTTGATTCCGTTTGTGTCTTGATTCCTTGTGTTTCTTGATTCCGTGTGTGTCTTGATTCCGTTTGTGTCTTGATTCCTTGTGTTTCTTGATTCCGTGTGTGTCTTGATTCCGTCTGTGCCTTGATTCCTTGTGTTTCTTGATTCCGTGTGTGTCTTGATTCCTTGTGTGTCTTGATTCCGTCTGTGCCTTGATTCCTTGTGTTTCTTGATTCCGAATGTGTCTTGGTTCCGTGTGTGTCTTGATTCCGTGTGTGTCTTGATTCCGTCTGTGCCTTGATTCCTTGTGTTTCTTGATTCCGTGTGTGTCTTGATTCCGTTTGTGTCTTGATTCCTTGTGTTTCTTGATTCCGTGTGTGCCTTGATTCCTTGTGTTTCTTGATTCCGTGTGTGTCTTGATTCCGTGTGTTTCTTGATTCCGTGTGTGTCTTGATTCCGTGTGTGTCTTGATTCCGTGTGTGTCTTGATTCCGTGTGTGTCCTGATTCCTTGTGTTTCTTGATTCCTTGTGTTTCTTGATTCCGTGTGTGTCTTGATTCCGTCTGTTCCTCTATTCCTTGTGTTTCTTGATTCCGTGAGTGTCTTGATTCCTTGTGTGTCTTGATTCCGTCTGTGCCTTGATTCCTTGTGTTTCTTGATTCCGAGTGTGTCTTGATTCCGTGTGTTTCTTGATTCCGTGTGTGTCTTGATTCCGTGTGTGTCTTGATTCCGTCTGTGCCTTGATTCCTTGTGTTTCTTGATTCCGTGTGTGTCTTGATTCCGTTTGTGTCTTGATTCCTTGTGTCTCTTGATTCCGTGTGTGCCCTGATTCCTTGTGTTTCTTGATTCCGTGTGTGTCTTGATTCCGTTTGTGTCTTGATTCCTTGTGTCTCTTGATTCCGTGTGTGCCTTGATTTCTTGTGTTTCTTGATTCCTTGTGTGTCTTGATTCCGTGTGTTTCTTGATTCCGTGTGTGTCTTGATTCCGTGTGTGTCTTGATTCCGTGTGTGTCTTGATTCCGTGTGGGTCCTGATTCCTTGTGTTTCTTGATTCCTTGTGTTTCTTGATTCCGTGTTTGTCTTGATTCCGTCTGTGCCTTGATTCCTTATGTGTCTTGATTTCGTGTGTGTCTCCTGAGTGTGTCTTGTTTCCGCGTGTGTCTTGATTCCGTATGTTCCCGTGTCCGTCAGAGTCTTAGGTTAGTCTTAGGTTAGGTTAGGTTAGGTTAGTTAGTGTCCGTGTCAATGTCTATGTCATTGTCCCCGGGGTTTTGAGTCCAGGATGCCATTTGTGTCCCCTCAAATTGCCTCCCTTATCTCCACCTTGGGATCGTGTCAGTGTCCATGTGTGTCTTGATTCCGTGTGTGTCTTGATTCCGTGTGTGTCTTGAGTCCGCGTGTGTCTTGAGTCCGTGTGTGTCTTGAGTCCGTGTGTGTCTTGAGTCCGTGTGTGTCTTGATTCCGCGTGTGTCTTGAGTCCGTGTGTGTCTTTAGTCCGTGTGTGTCTTGAGTCCGCGTGTGTCTTGAGTCCGTGTGTGTCTTGATTCCGCGTGTGTCTTGAGTCCGCGTGTGTCTTGATTCCGTGTGTGTCTTGAGTCCGCGTGTGTCTTGAGTCCGTGTGTGTCTTGAGTCTGCGTGTGTCTTGAGTCCGTGTGTGTCTTGATTCCGCGTGTGTCTTGAGTCCTGTGTGTCCGGGTGTCTTTGGGGTTTTGGGTCCAGGAAGCTATTTGTGTCGACCCAAATTGCCTCCCTTCTCCCCACCTGAAATCCAGGTGAATTGAAAGACCTGCCCGAGGTCAGTGGATCCAGGTATCCGTCCGTGGGCCTTCGGATTTCAACCCTTCCCCACATTCCAAGGGGTCAGTCAATCAATCTTCAGCTATCCAGAGAATCTATCGAAACTGATGCTCCTACAGGAGGGGACACACAGATAAATCTGTGCCCTGTACTTGCAACCGTTCCGGCAGGCTCGAACGCAGGTCTATCCGGATTAAGAACATGTTCTATCCGACTAGGCCACGCTGGAGTTGCCTTCTGAATCAAATTTTGCACTTGTATTTATATCTCGTAGTAAGGTTAGTTAGTGTCTATTTATCAACATTTGCAATGATTGACGTGTGAAGTTGTGAGTTTGTGTTGACAGATAGAAATTCATAACAGCTTATTCGATGAGGTTGCAGTCCAGTGAGGCAGTTTCATGAATGAATATTGGAGAATTTAGGCAAACTGACGTGTGTGTGTGTGTGTGTGTGTGTGTGTGTGTGTGTGTGTGTGTGTGTGTGTGTGTGTGTGTGTGTGTGTGTGTGTGTGTGTGTTTAAAGGTATGTATTATTTAATATTTAGTGTGGTGTGTGTGTGTGTCCAAATGAGTTTGTGAATGGTAAACAAGCAATCCAATACCTAATATGTGCTAATCTAGGCCTCGTTTTGTATACATATATATATGTGTTTACTAGGAATGAAAATCCGGTTTGTTTTATTCTAAGTTTTTTCAACAATAAATAGTACATACGCGAACGAACGGTTCGGCTGGGTAAGTATAGCGTTGTGGCGGCCATTTTCTCTGTTAGGCTGGGGTTGGGGGAAGGGGGGGGTTGGTCTCTGGTAATTGTGGTATAGGGGTAGTTATATTTGGGCCTCGGTTGGGGGGTAGGGTGTTGGTAGGGGGGTGGGGGCCCAGGGAGCAGCAGAGGGGGGACCTGAGGGAGAGACATGGAGTTGCTAGTTAATCATTAAGATATTAATTTGTGGAGATATGTTATATAAGGAAAGATGTTTAGGAAGGAATAAGAAAAGTGTTTGGAACTGATGAAAGTATATGAGTTATTGTGATTCATGTTAGAAGAAAAATATGTGCTTTAAAAGGTGAAGAGATTTGTAAAGGACTTTATCTGCTTATAATATATTAATTAACGGTAAATGACCATTGGAGATAGATATTCAACAGCATAATGAGTGGACAAGTTTTAGCAGGAAGGCCGGCACAGAGAGAGAGAATGGACCGATAAATAGTTAGACATTTTTTCTCGAATGGTATACTCTAATAATCATAGGTACATATTTCAGAGCGCGACATTCGTGTCGCGAACACATATACACACACACTCACACACACACACACACACACACACACACAAACACACACACACACACACACACACCACACACACACACACACACACACACACACACACACACACACCACACACACACACACACACACACACACACACACACACACACACACACACACACACACACACACACACACACACACACACACACACACACACACACACACACACACACACACACACACACACACACACACACACACACACACACACACACACACACACACACATATATATATATACAAACATACATACAGTCTCGACAGTCAAATTGCAGAAACTGTCACAATTATGACAAGGATCACTCATATTGGATATATACACACACAGATAAATTCACGTGGATAAGTCACTCCAATTACACGTATGTACACACACAGACAACATATTTCAGTGAGTGTGGCCCATAGTATACATTAATACTCACACATGGCAGGCCATTCACTATTAATTGGTGTACATATTCATTCACACACATGTTTATGTGTCTCTTTCTTATAAAATACACACACACTGAAAGGAATCTTTGAGAACATTATATACCACATATGTCAGACCAATCCTGAAGTATGCAGCTCCAGCATGGAGTCCACATCTAGTCAAGCATAAGACTAAACTGGAAAAGGTTCAAAGGTTTGCCACCAGACTAGAACCCGAGCTAAGAGGTATGAGCTACGAGGAGAGACTACTGGAATTAAACCTCACTTCGTTGGAAGACAGAAGAGTTAAGGGGGACATGATCACCACATTCAAGATTCTCATAGGAATCGATAAGGTAGATGAAGGTAGGCTATTTAACACAAGTGGCACACGTACTAGGGGACACAGGTGGAAACTGAGTGCCCAAATGAGACACAGAGATATTAGAAAGAACTTTTTAGTGTCAGAGTAGTTGACAAATGGAATGCATTAGGAAGTGATGTGGTGGAGGCTGACTCCATACACAGTTTCAAGTGTAGATATGATAGAACCCATTAGGCTCAGGAACTAGTACTCCTGTTGATTGACGGTTGAGAGGCGGGACCAAAGAGCCAGAGCTCAACCCCCGCAAGCACAATAAGGTGAGTACAATTAGGTGAGTACCCACAAACTCATTGTTAATTTTCCCTGGAACACAACCCGACAAACCGTTTAACAACCAGGTACCCATTCACTGCTTCGTGAAGATAATCGTTAAGTTAAGGATTGGTGCCTAGTCAATCCGCTCTTCCCCTGCCAGCCAGGATATGAACCCAGGCGAAATCGCTTGAGAAGCGCGAGGTGAGTGCCTTACCACTGATCCACAGGGACTGCCCAAATATGAATGCCATCAGCAGCACTAGCAGTTGGTGTTACCAGGCAGGTTACCCATCCAATTACTAACCAAATTGAAAGTTGCTTAACTTGGCTAATGGACGAGAAGCAGTGTCCTTTAAGTGGTAGTATGGCCGTTGTTATTGTATACAAGTGGTAACCAATAACTTGTGAGTGAGTGAGTGAGTGATGATAATGGTAACTGCGGCGGAGGATACTCACACATACCAGCCAATTCTCCATTAATGATAGTTCTTATAGTCAAACAAACCAACCAAAAGTGGACTATTGCACCAACATGGAAATGTTTGGATGCCATTGATCTCGCACAAATCGCTTATAAATGCCACCCGCCGCTATTTATAAAACCTAAACAATCCTCTTCTAAGCACGAATGACTACTCTTAGGCCTTGGATTATGTTCACTTAGGCTTCATTGAGTCAATACATATAACTTCTTTGAGTCGGGGGACAGGCAGACAGGCAGTTTATATATACATGTTAGGCTTATAAAGTGGTCTCCAACACCCACCCCACAAGGTTAAACTAACCCTCACTCACCAGGATGCTAGTAGCTCACTAACTCCTGGATACCTATTTACTGCTAGATGAACAGGTGCATTGGGTGATAGGAAACGCTACCAACAATTACAGCCCTGCCCGACCGCGATTCGAACCCTGGAATCCCTTATTGAGAGTCGAGAAGGAACACACCATTCATGTTACATATATGTGTACTCACCTATTTGTGCCAGGAGGATCGAGCATTAATCTTAGAGTCTGCCTTTAAGCCGTCAGTTGTTTATAGCAATAACTCTTGGCCTATTTCCTAACTTAACCTAGCCTAGCCTATACCCTACCCTAACCTATAACCTACCACAATCTAAAACCAAACCTAATATAACCTAACCTAATCTAAACCTAACCTAGCCTACACCTAAACCCAATCTACCTAACTTACCTAACTAAGCTAACCTAACCAAACCTAACCTAACTAACCTAACCTAACTAACCTAACCTAACCTAACCTAACTAACCTAACCTAACTAATCTAACCTAACCTAACTAACGTAACCTAACCTAACCTAACCTAACCTAACCAAACCTAACCTAACTAACCTAACCTAACCTAACCTATCCTAACTTAACTAACCTAACCTAAACCTAACCAAACCTAACCTAACTAACCTAACCTAACCTAACCTAAACCTAACCTAACCTAACTTAACCAAACCTAACCTAACCAAACTTAACCTAACTTAACCTAACCTAACCAAACCTAACCTAACTAACCTAACCTAACCTAACTAACCTAACCTAAACCTAACCAAACCTAACCTAACTAACCTAACCAAACTTAACCTAACCTAACCAAACTTAACCTAGCCTAACCAAACTTAACCTAACCTAGGGGCTGGTCCCAAACCTGCACACAGAAATAACATCTCATGAGACCAGAAGACATGGCAGGATGTGCAGAATACCCCCGTTGAAAAACAGAGGTGCAACTGGTACTCTGAGAGAGAACTCTATCAACATCAGAGGTCCGAGACTGTTCAACACGCTTCCACTACACATAAGGGGTATAACTGGCCGATCCCTCACAGTGTTCAAGAGAGAACTGGATAAGCACCTCCAAAGGATACCTGATCAACCAGGCTGTGACTCATACGTCAGGCTGCGAGCAGCCGCGTCCAACAGCCTGGTTGATCAGTCCGGCAACCAGGAAGCCTGGTCGACGACCGGGCCGCGGGGACGCTAAGCCCCGGAAGCACCTCAAGGTAAGGTAACCTAACCTAACCTAACCAAACCTAACCTAACTAACCTAACCTAACCTAACTAACCTAACCTAAACCTAACCAAACCTAACCTAACTAACCTAACCAAACTTAACCTAACCTAACCAAACTTAACCTAACCTAACCAAACTTAACCTAACCTAACCTAACCTAATCTAACCTAACCAAACCTAACCTAACCAAACTTAACCTAACCTAACCTAACCTAACCTAACCAAACTTAACCTAACCTAACCTAACCAACACCCACCTCACAAGATCGAACACCTAAACTGACCCTGACTGACCCTCACCAGGATGCAACCCTACATGAAGCTCACAACTCCTGGATACCTGTTTACTGCTAGGAGAACAGAGGCATTAGGTGATAGGAAACGCTACCAATAATTTCAGTCCTGCCTGGCCGGGTTTCGATCCAGGAATCCCCGATCGTTAGTCTAGAAGGAACACATACATGTTTCATATTTCTGTGTACTCACCTATTTGTACTTGCAGGACTGAGCATCAGTTTTTGAACGCTGACAATATAGCCGCCGGTTGTTTAAAGCAATGACTCCTGGTCTATTTTCCTGTCATATCAACTTTTAAAATTATGAATGGAGTTTGCATCTACAACTGTGGCTTTTTGTAAGTTTGTTCTCACCTAGTTGTATTCACCTAGTTGTGTTTGCTAGGTTTGATATTCAGATCTTTGGTCCCACCTCTCAACCATCAATCAATTGCTCAAGTAGTTTTCCAGAAGTTATGTAACTCATAACTCTCAGCTCTGTTGGAAAAAAGGCTGGGGCTGCATATTCAATTATTTGTCTCGCATAAGTTGAAAAAAAGGTTCATTCTTCTTTACACGTTAGAAATGTTACTTTGAACATGTTCTATCCAAGTCGGATAGAACATATTCTTAATCCGGATAGACCTGCGTTCGAGCCTGTCGAAACGGTTGCAATTACAGGGCACATATTGTCCTTTCCTGTAGCAGCATCAGGTTCGATAGGTTCTCTGGAAAGCCGATGATTGACCTTCTGGCAGTTCTCACGTTGACAAATTTAAAACTGTTTTTTTTATAAAAAAAAAACGGCACATTCCTTAGATGTTTAAATTTTTTATCTCTGTCCGTGTATGTGTCTTGAGTTGAGTTTTGATTCCTTGTGTTTCTTGATTCCTTGTGTTTCTTGATTCCTTGTGTTTCTTGATTCCGTGTGTGTCTTGAATCCGTTTGTGTCTTGATTCCTTGTGTTTCTTGATTCCGTGTGTGCCTTGATTCCTTGTGTGTCTTGATTCCTTGTGTTTCTTGATTCAGTGTGTGTCTTGATTCCGTGTGTGTCTTGATTCCGTCTGTGCCTTGATTCCTTGTGTTTCTTGATTCCGTGTGTGTCTTGATTCCTTGTGTTTCTTGATTCCGTGTGTGTCTTGATTCCGTGTGTGTCTTGATTCCGTGTGTGTCTTGATTCCGTCTGTGCCTTGGTTCCTTGTGTTTCTTGATTCCGTGTGTGTCTTGATTCCTTGTGTTTCTTGATTCCGTGTGTGTCTTGATTCCGTTTGTGTCTTGATTCCTTGTGTTTCTTGATTCCGTGTGTGTCTTGATTCCGTTTGTGTCTTGATTCCTTGTGTTTCTTGATTCCGTGTGTGTCTTGATTCCGTCTGTGCCTTGATTCCTTGTGTTTCTTGATTCCGTGTGTGTCTTGATTCCTTGTGTGTC
The DNA here is from genome assembly GCF_020424385.1 of Procambarus clarkii. Classification (NCBI taxonomy): domain Eukaryota; kingdom Metazoa; phylum Arthropoda; class Malacostraca; order Decapoda; family Cambaridae; genus Procambarus; species Procambarus clarkii. Next base: position 10,532 of record NW_025555967.1, read on the forward strand.
TTGATTCCGTCTGTGCCTTGATTCCTTGTGTTTCTTGATTCCGAATGTGTCTTGGTTCCGTGTGTGTCTTGATTCCGTGTGTGTCTTGATTCCGTGTGTGTCTTGATTCCGTCAGTGCCTTGATTCCTTGTGTTTCTTGATTCCGTGTGTGTCTTGATTCCGTTTGTGTCTTGATTCCTTGTGTTTCTTGATTCCGTGTGTGCCTTGATTCCTTGTGTTTCTTGATTCCGTGTGTGTCTTGATTCCGTGTGTTTCTTGATTCCGTGTGTGTCTTGATTCCGTGTGTGTCTTGATTCCGTGTGTGTCTTGATTCCGTGTGTGTCCTGATTCCTTGTGTTTCTTGATTCCTTGTGTTTCTTGATTCCGTGTGTGTCTTGATTCCGTCTGTGCCTTGATTCCTTGTGTTTCTTGATTCCGTGAGTGTCTTGATTCCTTGTGTGTCTTGATTCCGTCTGTGCCTTGATTCCTTGTGTTTCTTGATTCCGAGTGTGTCTTGATTCCGTGTGTTTCTTGATTCCGTGTGTGTCTTGATTCCGTGTGTGTCTTGATTCCGTGTGTGTCTTGATTCCGTCTGTGTCTTGATTCCTTGTGTTTCTTGATTCCGTGTGTGTCTTGATTCCGTGTGTGTCTTGATTCCGTCTGTGCCTTGATTCCTTGTGTCTCTTGATTCCGTGTGTGCCCTGATTCCTTGTGTTTCTTGATTCCGTGTGTGTCTTGATTCCGTTTGTGTCTTGATTCCTTGTGTCTCTTGATTCCGTGTGTGCCTTGATTTCTTGTGTTTCTTGATTCCTTGTGTGTCTTGATTCCGTGTGTTTCTTGATTCCGTGTGTGTCTTGATTCCGTGTGTGTCTTGATTCCGTGTGTGTCTTGATTCCGTGTGGGTCCTGATTCCATGTGTTTCTTGATTCCTTGTGTTTCTTGATTCCGTGTTTGTCTTGATTCCGTCTGTGCCTTGATTCCTTATGTGTCTTGATTTCGTGTGTGTCTCCTGAGTGTGTCTTGATTCCGTATGTTCCCGTGTCCGTCAGAGTCTTAGGTTAGTCTTAGGTTAGGTTAGGTTAGTTAGTGTCCGTGTCAATGTCTATGTCATTGTCCCCGGGGTTTTGAGTCCAGGATGCCATTTGTGTCCCCTCAAATTGCCTCCCTTATCTCCACCTTGGGATCGTGTCAGTGTCCATGTGTGTCTTGATTCTGTGTGTGTCTTGAGTCCGTGTGTATCTTGAGTCTGTTTGTGTCTTGATTCTGTGAGTGTCTTGAGTCCGTGTGTGTCTTGATTCTGTGTGTGTCTTGAGTCCGTGTGTGTCTTGAGTACGTGTATTGATTCCGTGTGTCCGTGTCCGTTAGAGTCTATGAGTGTCCGTATCCGTGTCCGTGTCCGTGTCATTATCCCTGGGGTATTGAGTCCAGGATGCCATTTGTGTCCCCTCAAATTGCCTCCCTTATCTCCACCTTGGGATCGTGTCAGTGTCCATGTGTGTCTTGATTCCGTGTGTGTCTTGAGTCCGCGTGTGTCTTGAGTCCGTGTGTGTCTTGAGTCCGTGTGTGTCTTGAGTCCGTGTGTTTCTTGATTCCGCGTGTGTCTTGAGTCCGTGTGTGTCTTGAGTCCGTGTGTGTCTTGAGTCCGTGTGTGTCTTGATTCCGCGTGTGTCTTGAGTCCGTGTGTGTCTTGAGTCCGTGTGTGTCTTGAGTCCGCGTGTGTCTTGAGTCCGTGTGTGTCTTGATTCCGCGTGTGTCTTGAGTCCGCGTGTGTCTTGATTCCGTGTGTGTCTTGAGTCCGTGTGTGTCTTGATTCCGCGTGTGTCTTGAGTCCTGTGTGTCCGGGTGTCTTTGGGGTTTTGGGTCCAGGAAGCTATTT
>NW_025555968.1:5000-22500 GCF_020424385.1 Procambarus clarkii
AAGTACCACCTTTGTGAAGCCAGTCTTAAGAGTATGCCGACCCATCCTGGAACCCCCCATCGAAAAACACACAAGGAAATCGTAATTCACTGCTGAGGGTGAAGAGAGGTTACAGTTAAGGATTGGCGCCTAGTCGATCTTTCCCGCCCAGGATACGAACCCAGGCCAAATCCCCGGTGAAGTGCGGGGCGAGTGTGTCATCACTGCCCCCACCACGGGGATTGCTTTTCTAGCAAGTTACCCCCTCTTGAACCTAAACCCGTTTTCTGTAAACATTACAGTGAGAGCGCTCGCTTACACTCCGAAGCACTCAGCAATATCAAACTTGAAAACATCACAACTCCCAACATACCGATATCATTACACCGATATCGGTATAAGATACCGATATCTTATACCGATATCAGGTCAAACACAGTTTACTTCAGTAATATTTTTCTCTCTAATTTTGATATTAGCAATATTATTTTGATCAAATGTTTTTAAATCCATCTTATATGTCAAATACTGCACTTATTGATACGAAATGATGACTTTGAATTTAGATCTTGAAATGATACAGATACAGTATATATATATATATATATTATATATATATATATATATATATATATATATATATATATACCTCCCTGAGGGACCGGACAAAAAGCTGCCTGATCCAACCAGTTCTAAGTTTTAATGAACGTTTTATGGTGAAATATTTCTGGGAGCCGCAAGCGTATGGTGAGTAGGTATTGGGAGATGGTGAGGGTAGCGGGGACTGGTAGCGGGGACTGGTAGCGGGGACTGGTAGCGGGGACTGGTAGCGGGGACTGGTAGCGGGGACTGGTAGCGGGGACTGGGAGCGGGGACTGGTAGCGGGGACTGGTAGCGGGGACTGGTAGCGGGGACTGGTAGCGGGGACTGGGAGCGGGGACTGGGAGTGGGGACTGGTAGCGGGGACTGGTAGCGGGGACTGGTAGCGGGGACTGGTAGCGGGGACTGGGAGTGGGGACTGGTAGCGGGGACTGGTAGCGGGGACTGGGAGTGGGGACTGTAGCGGGGACTGGTAGCGGGGACTGGTAGCGGGGACTGGGAGCGGGGACTGGTAGCGGGGACTGGTAGCGGGGACTGGTAGCGGGGACTGGTAGCGGGGACTGGGAGCGGGGACTGGGAGTGGGGACTGGCCAATCCATCCTCTATGAGCCACTACACTGACGGGAATGGATTGAAAATTACAAAATTATTTCCTTACTCTATGTCTCAGCCTGACAGCTGAGTGGACAGCGCTTCGGATTCGTAGTCCTGAGGTCCCGGGTTCGATCCCCGGTGGAGGCGGAGACAAATGGGCAAATTGTTTCTTTCACCCTGATGCCCCCTGTATCCTAGCAGTAAATAGGTACCTGGGTGTTAGTCAGCTGCCACGGGCTGCTTCCTGGGGGTGGAGACCTGGTCGAGGACCGGGCCGCGGCGACACTAAGCCCCGAAATCATCTCAAGATAATCTATGTCCATGGAGAGGTTTGATTACTTTAGGATAAGGTTTGATTAGGTTAGGTTTCATTATGGTGTGTTATTGATGATAATGTGAAATATGGAATTCGAAAAGTATTTCAGTGTACCCTAGAATTCCATTTGGCAACGTCCTAAGATGGCCCTCTTTAACCATCCTGGCAGCTTCCTAACACAGTGCCAGGATGGCCCATCTCCAGCCATCCTGGCAGCTTCCTAACACGGCGCCAGGATGGCCCATCTCCAGCCATCCTGGCAGCTTCCTAACACAGTGCCAGGATGGCCCACTTCAGCCATCCTGGCCGCTAACCACAAAGTTTCCTTGTTAAGCGAGCACCCGCTGAAGAATGACACAATTTCTCTCTCTTGAAACAAAAAAAAAAATGAGATACTGAAGCATCCGTGGAAAAAGCAACACATTTGTCTGTAACAGTGAACTGAGTGTCGACGTGTGTGTGTGTGTGTGTGTGTGTGTGTGTGTGTGTGTGTGTGTGTGTGTTGTGTGTGTGTGTGTGTGTGTGTGTGTGTGTGTGAGTGTGTGTGTGTGGGTTGTGTGTGTGTGTGTGTGTGTGTGTGTGTGTGTGTGTGTGTGTGTGTGTGTGTGTGTGTGTGTGTGTGTGTGTGTGTGTGTGTGTGAGTGTGTGTGTGTGTGTGTGTGTGTGAGTGTGAGCGTGTGTGTATTAATAGTATTTATTTACTATTTATGCCTGCAGAATCGAGCACTTAGCTCTTGGACCCCGCCAAGACGGCGGCTGAGTCCCGGGCCGGGCTTGGTGAGTAGAAGAACTCCCAGAACCCCGTCCAAATAAAATCCAGGTCCGGGTACTCCGCTCGTTATCTCTTTCCATTCTGATATCTCTCTCTCTCTTCTTACTCTGACTCTCTGATTTCCTCCTGGAAGGTACTCCTCCAGGCAACTTAGCAATATTCCAGAAATCCCAACCTGCTTACTTTGCTCGTAAAGAGCGGTCTTGAACCATTCCTGGCCATCCCATCTGTGACGGACAGTCCCCAGAGAGTAAGTAACTTTCTCCTCTCTCTCTCTCTTTCCCTCTCAGCCTTTCCATATACCCTGTCTCCCTGTCCCTGAGGGGATGGCAGTGGTGTTGGAGCCAAGCAATACAAATCAGGTCAGGGGAACTTCGCCACAGATATCACCACTACACAACACTGCTCCAATACTGTTCCAACACTGCTCCAACACTGCTCCAACACTGCTCCAACACTGTTCACTCCACCAAACATTTCACCCAAATTCTCCCCAACTAATTTCCTGTGTTTGGAAAGGTTACAAAAAATTATACTTGCGTAAATAGATGAAGTTTTCAGGTGAACTTTTTTTATTGTTTTAATTCACCGAGATACTTTTATTTTTTTTAGCAATGGCTGTAAATTGACTTATATAAATTAAATGCTTAGTTTATATATATATATTTAAGTTAAAGCGATCACAATCATTTTATCGAGCGTGGGGGCGCGTGTTATCTATTAGTGTTGGCAGTTATGATAGCTATAGCTCCTGGGGTCCGCCTCACAACTGTGTGTGGGGGGGGGGGGAGGAGGGGGCACACGTGTAAAATTGCTTCAGAATTTCCACTATCACTCTCATAGCTCTCCTTTAAGAGCTGTGTAATGTGTTTATCGCGGCCAGCTGAATGCTGCGGCGGCCAGGGAGGGAGAGAGGGAGGGAGAGAGGGAAAAAAGAGAGAGAGAGAGAGAGAGAGAGAGAGAGAGAGAGAGAGAGAGAGACAGAGAGACAGAGACAGAGAGAGACTTGAGGTGGTTATCTTGAGGTTATCTTGAGATGATTTCGGGGCTTTTTTTTTTTTTAGTGTCCCCGCGGCCCGGTCCTCGACCAGGCCTCCACCCCCAGGAAGCAGCCCGTGACAGCTGACTAACACCCAGGTACCTAATTTACTGCTAGGTAACAGGGGGCATAGGGTGAAAGAAACTCTGCCCATTGTTTCTCGCCGGCGCCTGGGATCGAACCCAGGACCACAGGATCACAAGTCCAGCGTGCTGTCCGCTCGGCCGACCGGCTCTCTTCACTGGCCACTCCGTAAAAAATCCAACCTTTTAGCTTAACCAGAAACCCCGCGAACCCTACCAACCCTAACCTAACCTATAAGACTCCGATGCATAGAAAACGTAGATATGTTCCTGTGAGCGCCTGGGTCACAAGAACAGATATTTTTGTAGGTTCCTAGACGGTTCTTGAAGACATTAACGACCCCCCCCCTAATTGCCCCCCTGTGAATGACTATCTAAAGTCTATTTATCTATCTATCTATCTGTTCGTGTCTATCTAAAGTTGTGAATTATTGCCATATTTAGGTCTTTTTTCTGAGTTTTTTTGGGGTTACTACGGTCGAAGCGGTTGGGCACTATTCCTCCTTCCCTCTGTTCTATCCCCGATTTCTCGATGTCGTATCCCAGATTCTGGTCCTCGTGTCCCAGATTCTGGTCCTCATATCCCAGATTCTGGTCCTCGTGTCCCAGCTTCTGGTCCTCATATCCCAGATCCTGGTCCTCGTGTCCCAGCTCCTGGTCCTCGTATCCCAGCTCCTGGTCCTCGTATCCCAGCTCCTGGTCCTCGTATCCCAGCTCCTGGTCCTCGTATCCCAGCTCCTGGTCCTCGTATCCCAGCTCCTGGTCCTCGTATCCCAGCTCCTGGTCCTCGTATCTCAGCTCCTGGTCCTCATATCCCAGCTCCTGGTCCTCGTATCCCAGCTCCTTGTCCTCGTATACCAGCTCTTAGTCCTCATATCCCAGCTCCTGGTCCTCATATACAAGCTCCTGGTCCTCGTATCCCAGCTCCTCGTCCTCGTATCTCAGCTCCTGGTCCTCGTATCCCAGCTCCTGGTCCTCGTATCCCAGCTCCTGGTCCTCGTATCCCAGCTCCTGGTCCTCGTATCCCAGCTCCTGGTCCTCGTATCCCAGCTCCTGGTCCTCGTATCCCAGCTCCTGGTCCTCGTATCCCAGCTCCTGGTCCTCGTATCCCAGCTCCTGGTCCTCGTATCCCAGCTCCTGGTCCTCGTATCCCAGCTCCTGGTCCTCGTATCCCAGCTCCTGGTCCTCGTATCCCAGCTCCTGGTCCTCGTATCCCAGCTCCTGGTCCTCGTATCCCAGCTCCTGGTCCTCGTATCCCAGCTCCCGTATGGTCCTCGTATCCCAGCTCCTGGTCCTCGTATCCCAGCTCCTGGTCCTCGTATCCCAGCTCCTGGTCCTCGTATCCCAGCTCCTGGTCCTCGTATCCCAGCTCCTGGTCCTCGTATCCCAGCTCCTGGTCCTCGTATCCCAGCTCCTGGTCCTTGTATCCCAGCTCCTGGTCCTCGTATCCCAGCTCCTGGTCCTCGTATCCCAGCTCCTGGTCCTCGTATCCCAGCTCCTGGTCCTCGTATCCCAGCTCCTGGTCCTCGTATCCCAGCTCCTGGTCCTCGTATCCCAGCTCCTGGTCCTCGTATCCCAGCTCCTGGTCCTCGTATCCCAGCTCCTGGTCCTCGTATCCCAGCTCCTGGTCCGTATCCCAGCTCCTGGTCCTCGTATCCCAGCTCCTGGTCCTCGTATCCCAGCTCCTGGTCCTCGTATCCCAGCTCCTGGTCCTCGTATCCCAGCTCCTGGTCCTCGTATCCCAGCTCCTGGTCCTCGTATCCCAGCTCCTGGTCCTCGTATCCCAGCTCCTGGTCCTCGTATCCCAGCTCCTGGTCCTCGTATCCCAGCTCCTGGTCCTCGTATCCCAGCTCGAGATAGAGACAGAGAGAGAGAGAGAGAGAGAGAGAGAGAGAGAGAGAGAGAGAGAGAGAGAGAGAGAGAGAGAGAGAGAGAGAGAGAGAGAGAGAGAGAGAGAGAGAGATAGAGAGAGAGAGAGAGAGAGAGAGAGAGAGAGAGAGAGAGAGAGAGAGAGAGAGAGAGAGAGAGAGAGAGAGAGAGAGAGAGATAGAGAGAGAGAGAGAGAGAGAGAGAGAGAGAGAGAGAGAGAGAGAGAGAGAGAGAGAGAGAGAGAGAGAGAGAGAGAGAGAGAGAGAGATAGAGAGAGAGAGAGGGAGAGAGATAGAGAGATAGAGAGACAGAGAGAGGGGAGGGAGTGAGGGAGTGAGGGGAGGCGACGCGGGGTGGCCCGTTGCCATGACGACAGACCTCACAACAAAATGTCTGGATACACGCACGCGCGCACGCACACACGCACACACACACACCTGGTGACTCCCAAACCTTCCCCTTCCACACCTGGTGACCTCCACACCCAAATGGGGTGTGGGCGATGGGGCTAGTTATATATATATGGTAGTTTCCTGCCACATATGACTATATGGCAGGAAATGCAGAATAGAGGCGACGAAGAGCAGAGGTGCCATAGGTACAGAGGTCACTGTCCTCCCACAGCACACGTAGAGAGACTGAAGGGGGGGGGACAAGGGAACAATAAGATAATAGACTTAATATTGACCAAGACGGACCAAAACGTCTTCGTCTCTCTCACTCTCCAGTGTGAAGTTTTGGTCCACATTGATAAGAGAACTCTGTGTATATGACTATATGACTATATAACTATATATCTCTTCCCAGTGTGACTATACAGCACTTGGAAGTGCCATCAGGCCAGTATAGGAGGTGTCATAAGGTGCCGAAGAGAGAGAGAGAACAGTGCCACATAACTTGGGACACTCGGGAATCGAACGCCATACCTGTAAGAAGCGAGGCTGTCACTCTACCGACCAGTCCAAGTTGCAACTTGAGTAGTTCCTCTAGGAAGTGTGGGATGAGCCGGGATGGTCCCAGACAGTTCTCAGTGATCCCATTCACAGGAATGGTCTAAATCAAACGAGGTCAAATGGGGTCAAAAGGAGACATGATCTCGCATACAAAATACTCCGCGACTTCCAGATTAAGTTATTACAAGATGAGCCTGGCCCCAGTCACAGCCTGGGTAGCACGCCCTCCACCAGTGACGTCAACATCAAACCAGCCAATCAGGAGCAAGATACAAGACTACTCACGCCCTCCACCAGTGACGTCAGCATAAACCCAGCCAATCAGGAGCAAGATACAAGACTACTCACACCCATCACCAGTGACGTCAGCATCAAACCAGCCAATCAGGAGCAAGATACAAGACTACTCACGCCCCCCATCCGTGACGTCAACATCAAACCAGCCAATCAGGAGCAAGATACAAGACTACTCACGCCCCCCATCAGTGACGTCAACACCAAGCCAGCCAATCAGAAGCAAGATACAAGACTACTCACGCCCCCCATCAGTGACGTCAACACCAAACCAGCCAATCAGAAGCAAGATACAAGACTACTCACGCCCTCCATCAGTGACGTCAACATCAAACCAGCCAATCAGGAGCAAGATACAAGACTACTCACGCCCTCCATCAGTGACGTCAACACCAAACCAGCCAATCAGAAGCAAGATACAAGACTACTCACGCCCCCCATCAGTGACGTCAACACCAAACCAGCCAATCAGAAGCAAGATACAAGACTACTCACGCCCTCCATCAGTGACGTCAACATCAAACCAGCCAATCAGGAGCAAGATACAAGACTACTCACGCCCCCCATCCGTGACGTCAACATCAACCCAGCCAATCAGAAGCAAGATACAAGACTACTCATACCTTCCATCAGTGACGTCAACATCAAACCAACCACTCAGGAGCACGATACAAGACTACTCACACCCTCCATCAGTGACGTCAGCATCAACCCAGCCAATCAGAAGCAAGATACAGACTACTCATACCTTCCATCAGTGACGTCAACATCAAACCAACCAATCAGGAGCAAGATACAAGACTACTCACACCCTCCATCAGTGACGTCAGCATCAACCCAGCCAATCAGAAGCAAGATACAAGACTACTCATACCTTCCATCAGTGACGTCAACATCAAACCAACCACTCAGGAGCAAGATACAAGACTACTCACACCCTCCATCAGTGACGTCAACAACAAACCAGCCAATCAGAAGCAAGATACAAGACTACTCACACCCTCCATCAGTGACGTCAACAACAAACCGGCCAATCAGGAGCAAGATACAAGACTACTCACATCCTCCATCAGTGACGTCAACATCAAACCAGCCAATCAGGAGCAAGATACAAGACTACTCACGCCCTCCACCAGTGACGTCAGCACCGCGAGCAGTCACATACCTGTAGAAGAAACGGAAATAATTAACCAGGAGTTTAAACAACAATAAAACCACAACAACTTGATATATCCATGATTTTTTATTTTTTGTTGGTTCTACCATGGGATCAAACCCTCGGATCTGATCAGACACATGCTTGGCTGAGAGCCGCAGGTTCGATACCATCCTACTGAAGCCTCACATCCTGGTTCAGCTGGTAATGCGTGTGTCCAGGTGGCTTAAATCCCCAACTAATTAAATAATTTTAATTACAAATAATAATTAATTTAGTCATGTACTTTCAATCACAGTGATATCAACATGATTCTGAAATATATATTTATAGAAAGTTCAACTGTAGTTGGGTTTGTTTAGTGTGATCGGCCAGGTTGTTGGTGCTGGCATGTTCCACTACAACCTGAACGATTTGGCCCTGTTGCTCTACAGAGCTCAGAGCATTGACAACGACGTAGAAAATACCAAGTCTACTCCTATCTTAAGTGTTCTTCACAACACCTGACAACACAGACAAACACAAACACTCACTCGCACCTGCCAGTAAGTATATAAGATTTATTATATAATATTATTATAATATTATTTTTTTGTTATGGGAGCAAAGATGGAGAGGCACAGGTTAAGGAAAAGTTATGAAATGTGGAATATAAGTTACTACAGCTGACGGGCTGTCCACCTTGCTGACACAAAGTTACTACAGCTGACGGACTGTCCGCCTTGCTGACACAAAGTTACTACAGCAGGCGGGCTGTCCACCTTGCTGACACGATACACAACTCTGTGACTCAGCTAAGCTTGATCTCTTCTGCCAGTTAGCTGTCAAGTGTCAGCAAGTGTCCTCACATGTATCACAACACATGTTGATATGTGTAAATTAGTTATTTGACCACATATTGGTCACAAACCCAGTGTCAAACTCATTCTCAAGTAGATAAAATCGACTTGAGAATGGTCCAGGACGGACCGAAACGTCGTCGTCGTCGTCCCTTCACCTTCTAGTGTGTGGTCTGGTCAACATACTTCAGCCACGTTATTGTGACTCATCGTCAACAACTAAGAGGTTTCAAGAACCAGGGCCAGGAATGTTGGACAGTTCCAGCACCTAATTACTAATCCCTAATACACTCGGATGTATTTCCTGTACTAGGCTTCATAATCATACAATACTCATTTACTAATCCTTAGTACAACAGGATATATTTCCTGTACTAGGCGCCATAATCATCCAATACTCATTTACTAATCCTTAGTACAACAGGATGTATTTCCTGTACTAGGCGCCATAATCATACAATACTCATTTACTAATCCTTAGTACAACAGGATGTATTTCCTGTACTAGGCTTCATAATCATCCAATACTCATTTACTAATCCTTAGTACAACAGGATGTATTTCCTGTACTAGGCTTCATAATCATACAATACTCCTTTACTAATCCTTAGTACAACAGGATGTATTTCCTGTACTAGGCGACATAATCATCCAATACTCATTTACTAATCCTTAGTACAACAGGATGTATTTCCTGTACTAGGCGACATAATCATCCAATACTCATTTACTAATCCTTAGTACAACAGGATGTATTTCCTGCACTAGGCAACATAATTAACTAGCACTAACTACTAATCCGTAGTTTAATGATACTGAATTCATTTCATTAGGATGTGGAGCGCCATATAATTTGTCCTAGAAATCGTGGAAATGTTCCATCAGTCAGCTAGCCACGGGGAATCATTTCATATATTAACAGATCGAGTAGAATCTAGCCTTATTTTGCCCCCTTTTTAATAAGGATAATCGCTTATTAATAGATTCATCTCTTAGTAAATCTATCATATTTTACTGGAATTAATTCATACAGCTACGATTAGCTGTACCAGTGAACAGAATTATAAACCGTATCTCCACTCTAAATCTTTTCTCGTTCATTTAATAGCGTCTAAATTAATTGACTGCATTACGAGAAAATAATTGTTGCACCATAATACATTTATTTATGACGTAAATATTCGTCATAACGAATTTCCTTCCATAGTATTATACTCGGGATCCCTGCTTTGGGAGCTATTGCGCATGCGCCACCCCGAGGAGGAAGCAGAGAGAGAGACGCCGCCATTGTGTAAGTGTCCTGAAGTTTGCTTATCGACATCGGTCTAAATCTGGAGCATCTGGCTACCTACAGGCTCCAGATCGATTCTGCAACTTCAATTATTTACGGACACCACGTTCGGCAGGGAAGAGAAGTATCCTTTAATGATTTTACAGGTTTTAAAATTGAATTAGGTTATTCCCCTGACGTGACGATGCGAGGCAACAAATCACTTGACGTAAGTGGACTACAGGTCGCCAAATCCATTTAGAATTTAGTATTAAATTAATTCTAGGGTTTTGGAGTGGAATTTACATAATATTTATATTTCATCTGGATGCTGTTGTTGTTGTTGTTAAAGATTTGCTACCTAGAACAAAAAGTTCCAAGTAGCACGGGCTATGGTGAGCCCCGTGTAGTGCCGGCGTATGCGAGACATCAACGTCTACCTAATTCACCATTACATATTAATAGAATCTTTAGAATTTAATTGCATTTAATCATAGAGACCAATAAGCCACTAATTCTCTCAGTCAGAAGAATATTCTGGTCCTTCGAGCATATTAGAATTGTACATTATTTTATTAGCATATAATCTAAGAGCCAGATTTCCCCACAAGGAAAATCCCCCCCAACCCAAACCCTAAATTACAGGTAAATTTCCCTACTGGAAGTACCAGGTAAAATACTGGGAAAAGATAGATTAACCAGAGACTTGTGAAGTATCAGGAAGAGGAAGGGAAGTATAACACCAGACAACATGGGTATAACACCCACTGAGGGCCCCATGCTGCTGGAGCCCTCATCTAACACCATATAACACCAGACAACATGGGTATAACACCCACTGAGGGCCCCATGCTGCTGGAGCCCTCATCTAACACCATATAACACCAGACAACATGGGTATAACACCCACTGAGGCCCCATGTTGCTGGAGCCCTCATATACCACAATATAACACCAGACAACATGGGTATAACACCCACTGAGGGCCCCATGCTGCTGGAGCCCTCATATACCACCATATAACACCAGACAACATGGATATAACACCCACTGAGGGCCCCATGCTGCTGGAGCCCTCATATACCACCATATAACACCAGACAACATGGGTATAACACCCACTGAGGCCCCATGCTGCTGGAGCCCTCATATACCACCATATAACACCAGACAACATGGGTATAACACCCACTGAGGGCCCCATGCTGCTGGAGCCCTCATCTAACACCATATAACACCAGACAACATGGGTTTAACACCCACTGAGGGCCCCATGCTGCTGGAGCCCTCATATACCACCATATAACACCAGACAACATGGGTATAACACCCACTGAGGGCCCCATGCTGCTGGAGCCCTCATATACCACCATATAACCAACGCAATGTCGAGTAAAGATCAGTGTAATATAGTGCTCAGAGATGTTTCACAAGCTTGCGACAAAGTGTGGCACACAGGCCTAAAATATAAGATATCTGGGCTAGGCCTAAAATATAAGATGTCTGGGCTAGGCCTAAAATATAAGATATCTGGGCTAGGGCTTCCTGAGAGATTTACTGCTACTCTCTGCAGCTTTATAGACAGTAGAACTGCTAGGCTTAATATCGGCAGCTACTTGGGTGACGGTAATAGAACTGAAAAGTGGAGTACCACAAGGAAGCTGCCTCTCCCCCACTCTATTCAACATATATACAGCTGACCTATCCCAACCCCAACATGGAGAATACATCACCATACGCTGACGATGTCACCCAAATAATATACCAACCGGGCCCATCAAAGCCGCTACTAGCCGACAAGACCAAGGCGGCAATTGAACTCATAAACAACTTTGAGAAGCAATGGAAAATTAGCACCAACAAAAGTTTCAGATAATACACATTGCGAAAAGAAACCCGGACCCCATCATCCTTGACAACCATCCGATCCAATATGCGGAGGTAGGCAGAATACTGGGACTTATGATAAATAGAACAGGGATACAAATTCATGTAAGGGACCGACTAAACAAAGCCAAAGCAGTCTTAGGAAAACTGAGAAGATTCCGAAGCCTCAGTACTAACATTCAGATCCACCTATATAAGGCTCTAGTTGGGCCGCATCTAGAGTATCCCCCAGTACCACTACACACCATAAAGGAAACTAACATGCAGAAACTGCAAGCAGTACAAAATAAGGCGCTAAGGAGAGCAGCAAAACACCGTCCACCATATGCAGGCGATGAGTCACAATAACGTGGCTGAAGTATGTTGACCAGACCACACACTAGAAGTTGAAGGGACGACGACGTTTCGGCCCGTCCTGGACCATTCTCAATCGACTTGAGAATGGTCCAGGACGGACCGAAACGTCGTCGTCCCTTCAACTTGTAGTGTGTGGTCTGGTCAACACCGTCCACCATATGATCAGCCAATCAGATCACAGGGGATATTCACGAGGTATATATCAAAATATATATATATATAAATATATATATATATATATCTCTATATTTTGATATATATATCACAACATAATATGACTCGGAACAATGAATAAATGGGATAAGTTTAGATTTTGGAAAGACCTGGGTAAATACTGGTTCAGTAACAAGGTTGCCGATTTGTGGAACCAATTACCGAGTAATATAATAAACGTAGCTTGCGGTTACCTTAGGTTGATTATGGGGGGCTACGTCCCCGCGGCCCGGTCTCCGACCAGGCCTCCTGGTTGCTGGACTGGTCAACCAGGCTGTTGGACGCGGCTGCTCGCAACCTGACGTATGAGTCACAGCCTGATTGATCAGGTATCCTTTGGAGGTGTTTATCCAGTTCTCTCTTGAACACTGTGAGGGGTCGGCCAGTTATGTCCCTTATGTGTAGTGGAAGCGTGTTGAACAGTCTCGGGCCTCTGATGTTGATAGTTCTCTCTTGAACACTGTGAGGGGTCGGCCAGTTATGTCCCTTATGTGTAGTGGAAGCGTGTTGAACAGTCTCGGGCCTCTGATGTTGATAGTTCTCTCTTGAACACTGTGAGGGGTCTGCCAGTTATGTCCCTTATGTGTAGTGGAAGCGTGTTGAACAGTCTCGGGCCTCTGATGTTGATAGTTCTCTCTTGAACACTGTGAGGGGTCGGCCAGTTATGCCCCTTATGTGTAGTGGAAGCGTGTTGAACAGTCTCGGGCCTCTGATGTTGATAGTTCTCTCTTGAACACTGTGAGGGGTCGGCCAGTTATGTCCCTTATGTGTAGTGGAAGCGTGTTGAACAGTCTCGGGCCTCTGATGTTGATAGAGTTCTCTCTCAGAGTACCTGTTGCACCTCTGCTCTTCAACGGGGGTATTCTGCACATCCTGCCATGCCTTCTGGTCTCATGTGATGTTATTTCTGTATACAGGTTTGGGACCAGCCCCTCTAATATTGTCCACATGTACATAATTATGTATCTCTCCCGGCCGTACGATCCCTTGATTGTTTCAAGCGCCGGCTAAACATACGAATGAATTTGGCTGGATATAGACAGGAGCCGTCACGAATGTATCTTTGATTTTCATGTTCTTATGTTATACCTATCATAACTCTCACCATATTTCCCCCGTGTCCGAGACCTTCCTTCTACCTGTGCCTGATCAACCAGGCTGTGACTCATACGTCAGGCTGCGAGCAGCCGCGTCTAACAGCCTGGTTGATCAGTCCAGCAACCAGGAGGCCTGGTCGACGACCGGGCCGCGGGGACACTAAGCCCCGGAAGCACCTCAAGGTAACCTCAAGGTAAGGTGCCTCTCTATCCTCTTTTCCTCCCCCCCCCCTCCCCCCCACATAGAATCTTGATAGAGTCGCAGGGGCTCGCGGGCTCTACCAGGGCACACCACTCATGACTCTCCCTCATGCTATTAGCAACTTAAAGGAACCCCGTGGTAATGTTGTTAGGCTCCGTCCGCCCACAGGGAAGATGTGTGTGTGTGTGTGTGTGTGTGTGTGTGTGTGTGTGTGTGTGTGTGTGTGGTGTGTGTGTGTGTGTGTGTGTGAGAGAGAGAAAGAGACAGAGAGAGAGAGAGACAGAGAGAGAGAGAGAGCGAGAGAGAGAGCTAGAGAGAGATATAGAGAGAGAGAGAGAGAGAGAGAGAGAGAGAGAGAGAGAGAGAGAGAGAGAGAGAGAGAGAGAAAACACGTGGAAAAAGAAGACAGGATTGTTGAGTCTTATCTGGAGGTCATTTAACTTTTTCCACTGGAGCCGAGTGGAGTTGGTGGTGCTGTTCCCCCTAAGCACTCCTGGGCGTCTGCTGTGGCCAGCAGCGTGATCACCTTGCACTTACCTCCTTCAATACCACTAACCACGTCTCACACCATAACTCCAAGCTTCCCCTAAGTCATTCCCCTGAGCATCTCTCAATTGCTCGCTCTATTTTATTTATCTCAACAGCCTCTTGTTATCTGAGGACATCGA
This sequence comes from Procambarus clarkii, assembly GCF_020424385.1. Taxonomy (NCBI): domain Eukaryota; kingdom Metazoa; phylum Arthropoda; class Malacostraca; order Decapoda; family Cambaridae; genus Procambarus; species Procambarus clarkii. Next base: position 19,189 of record NW_025555968.1, read on the forward strand.
TAACAAGTCTATTTCCGGGATTAAAATTCACCAATCACAATGAGGCGGGACCAAAGAGCCAGAGCTCAACCCCCGCAAGCACAAATAGGTGAGTACATACCTGTGAATGACAAATTCTTTCAATTAAATTCTGCTTTCTAGTATCTAGAAAGTATCTAGAGAGCCGGTCGGCCGAGCGGACAGCACGCTGGACTTGTGATCCTGTAGTCCTGGGTTCGATCCCAGGTGCCGGCGAGAAACAATGGGGAGAATTTCACCTTATGCCCCTGTTACCTAGCAGTAAAATAGGTACCTGGGTGTTAGTCAGCTGTCACGGGCTGCTTCCTGGGGGTGTGGAGGCCTGGTCGAGGACCGGGCCGCGGGGACACTAAAAAGCCCCGAAATCATCTCAAAGATAACCTCAAAGATAAGATCTAGGTCCACCTACACCCATATCCTATCACCCCCTAGCCTGGTTCTTTTATACAAACAGCAATCACAATAGCCTGATATATCAACTGAACGCAGGTCGTGGCGCAGTCGACTAAGGTGCGTCTGGGACCATCCCGGATGTAGGTTCGAACCCTTATCACGACCCTTATGGATTTGTTCAGTCGGCACGAGGCAGAAACAAATGGGCAAAGTTTCTTTCACCCTGAATGCCCCTGCTACCTAGCAGTAAATAGGTACCTGGGAGTTAGTCAGCTGTCACGAGCTGCTTCCTGGGGGTGGAGGCCTGGTCGAGGACCGGGCCGCGGGGACACTAAAAGCCCCGAAATCATGTCAAGATAACCTCTCAAGATATGTTACTAAGCCGCTTCCTGAGCAGGACCGGGCCGCGGGGACACTAAAAGCCCCGAAATCATCTCAAGATAACCTCTCAAGATATGTTACTAAGCCGCCTTCGCGAGCAGGACCGGGCCGCGGGGACACTAAAAGCCCCGAAATCATCTCAAGATAACCTCTCAAAGATATGTTACTAAGCCGCTTCTTCCTGAGCAGGAACCGGCCGCGGGGACACTAAAAGCCCCGAAATCATTTTCAAGATAACCTCTCAAGATATGTTACTAAGCCGCTTCCTGAGCAACAGTGTCGACAGCCTCCTGGAAGTCTAGAATAAAGCCGTCTACCCTGGAGGGCCAGGGCCCAAATCTACACAGTAAAATAACAACATACTGGAGTGAACGATATGGAACATTATATTAAATTATCTGGGGGAAAGCTCCAAATCATTACGACTATATAGCACTTGGAAGGGGTCAGGATAAGGATTGGGGATGGGACGGGGGAAAGGAATGGTGGCAAACCACTTGGACGGTCGGGGATTGAACGCCGACCTGCATGTTCAACGTCCTCCCAGCGAGCATAAGAAATATTGCCGGAACATCTTCAAGAGGAAACTAGATTGTTTCCTCCAAGGAGTGCCGGACCAACCGGGCTGTGGTGGGTATGTGGGCCTGCGGGCCGCTCCAAGCAACAGCCTGGTGGACCAAACTCTCACAAGTCAGTAGAAGAACTCCCAGAACCCCATCAACCAGGTATCAACCAGGTAACTGGTGCAATCTTTGCTGTCTTCAGTTAGTCTGGTACCTGGTTGATACCTGGTTGATAGCTGGTTCATACCTGGTTCATACCTGGTCACCTGGTAGCTTTCGCGTCTCCTGGTACTGGTACCAGGTACCTAGTCTGTTATCTAGATATCTGGTCTGGTACCTGGTTGATACCTGGTTGAATACCTGGTTGATAGCTGGTTCATACCTGGTCACCTGGTAGCTTTCGCGTCTCCTGGTACTGGTACCAGGTACCTAGTCTGTTATCTAGATATCTGGTCTGGTACCTGGTTGATACCTGGTACCTGATACCTGGTTACCTGGTAGCTCTCGCGTCTCGAATGAGTTCCTGTGAATCTGCATAAATGATTTTTTTTAAGGTTTCAGCTCATTCTCAGTTGACAAGACGAAGTCTTACTGGGTCTGAGAGCCTCTTCACTTGCTCCTACGATATTCTCCAAGAGCCAAACTCGACCTTGCCCCCCCCCCCCCGACCCTGACAATGCTCCCTCAGCAGTGAAACCCTCTTAGATACCGTCTGTTATCATTACAAAACTCTGAACAAGGTCACAGCTTCACTCTTAATCACGTCCTGCTGCTATCTGCCTCTTGGCTGGCAAGCAGCTTGGGCAAGGATATATGTCTTTATCTTGTACGTAAGTTTTCTAACTGTGGTTCCTCTTCACTGCTCAGTACAGGACTGCTGGACCTCCTCCGGGTCCGCGTGTAGGTATCCCGTAGCTGCAATATCCGGGGCCCTCCAGCCGACCAATCACAGCTCGCCCTGCACCGCTAGCCCAACCAATCAGAGCAGACATTTTTTTCCCGCCCAAAACAAAAGTTGTTTACCCCGTCTTTTTCCCCCGTCCGGAACCTTGCACAACAGACCGATAAAACAAAAATTTTAATGTTCCTTGAAGGGAGTCTATGTAAAGAAAATCAATTTAGGCCTCAAATACAGGCGAATATTATTTGCATCTCATTAAGACGGGCGTCTGGAGACTGGTGGTGGTGGCTGTGTGTACTCGCTTAGTTGTGCTTGCTGGGGTTGAGCTCTGGCTCTTGGGTCCCGCCTCTCAACTGTCAATCAACTGGTGTACAGATTCCTGAGCCTACTGGGCTCTATCATATCTACATTTGAAACTGTGTATGGAGTCAGCCTCCACCACATCACTGCCTAATGCATTCCATTTACTAACTACTCTGACACTGAAAACGTTCTTTCTAACGTCCCTGTGGCTCATTTGGGTACTCATTCTCCACCTGTGTCCCCTTGTTCGTGTTCCACCAGTGTTAAATAATCCATCCTTATCCACCCTGTCAATTCCCCTGAGAATTTTGTATGTGGTGATCATGTGCAGACGAGAAGTCACAATAACGTGGCAGAAATATGTTGACCAGACCACACACTAGAAAGTGAAGGGACGACGACGTTTGGGTCCGTCCTGGACCATTCTCAAGTCGATTGTGATCGTCATGATCATGTCTCACCGAGCACTTCTGTCTTCCAGCGACGTGAGGTGTAGTTCACTCAGCCTTTCCTCTTAACTCGTGCCCCTTAGTTCTGGGACTAGCCTAATCCCTAGGTCTAGGGACTAGGGGACTGTATTCACCTAGTTGTATTCACCTAGTTGTGTTTGCGGTGGTTGAGCTTTGCTCTTCCGGCCCGCCTCTTAACTGTCAATCAACTGTTTACTAACTACTTTTTTTTCTCTCCACACCACACACACACACCCCAGGAAGCAGACCTTGACAGCTGACTAACTCCCAAGTACCTATTTTC
>NW_025555968.1:27500-47500 GCF_020424385.1 Procambarus clarkii
CAAAATCCACCTCATTCCCGCCAAAATCCCCCTCATTCCCGCCAAAATCCCCCTCATTCCTGCCAAAATCCCCCTCATTCCCGCCAAAATCCCCCTCATTCCCGCCAAAATCCACCTCATTCCCGCCAAAATCCACCTCATTCCCGCCAAAACGAAAAAATCTCTTCACAAAGGCCTCACAACACCAAAAAATTCCTGCCCTAAATAGGAGGGTTGGCGGCCGGCTTCCCGCCACACGGGATTTCTTGCTCATGGCGGCCAAGTTGTGGAGGGCGGTAAGTTAGGTCATAACTCCCGGGTTAACTGCTGTGCCCGCGCCCATCACCGCCCACCACCACCTCGGCCAGTGGAGGGACCCCTAACGCCTTCCCCTAATCGCATTCCCACCTGATGAACGCACTCACTATCACCCCTCCCTCCCCTATCACCCCCAGACTGCACACACACTCACTAGGATACAGCCTCTCATACACCAGGATACAGCCTCTCATACTCACCAGGATACAGCCTCTCATACTCACCAGGATACAGCCTCTCATACACCAGGATACAGCCTCTCATACTCACCAGGATACAGCCTCTCATACTCACCAGGATACAGCCACTCTCATACACCAGGATACAGCCTCTCTCATACACCAGGATACAGCCTCTCATACTCACCAGGATACAGCCACTCTCATGCACCAGGATACAGCCTCTCATACACCAGGATACAGCCTCTCATACTCACCAGGATACAGCCTCTCATACTCACCAGGATACAGCCACTCTCATACACCAGGATACAGCCTCTCTCATACACCAGGATACAGCCTCTCATACTCACCAGGATACAGCCTCTCATACACCAGGATACAGCCACTCACACTCACCAGGATGCAGCCACTCTCATACACCAGGATACAGCATGTCTCACACACACTAAAGTATTACATCTTAGTTTGTGACAAAATTAAGCCATTTAGAGATAAATCTAAACTCACGCAGCGTCAGGCTGCGAGCAGCCGCGTCCAACAGCCTGGTTGACCAGTTCAGCAACCAGTAGGCTTGGTCAGAGTCCGGGCCGCGGGGACGTTGAACCCCGAAATCAACGCAAGATAACCGCAAGGCAAGGTAACGCGCTAGGAAATTTTCAAACTATCCAATCCAATCAATTATCCAATCAATTATCCATTCAATCAATTATCCATCCAATCAATTATCCATTCAATCAATTATCCATCCAATCAATTATCCAACTGATAAAATATCTGAAATCCTTGTTCAACTACCGCCATGTTTGGCTTCAAGCAGCGTAGCACTAAAGACCTTTAGTGCTCTCAGTAATCCTTTTTTGCGCTACCACTCACAGCATGAGTAAAATGGGCTGGTAACCTTGAGGTGATCCCGGGGCTCAGCGACCCCGCGGCCCGGTCGTCGACCAGGCCTCCTGCACAACAATCCTAATCTCACCTCAAAATCGTAAAAAAAAATCCTTCAGAGGAGACTTCATTCGTTTAAAAAGTACTAATGACAAAAAAAAATTCTCAATTATATAATTTAAAATATAATATTCACTCCCCTTCCCTGTGGCAAAGGAGAAATCACTGGGAAAATAAAGAGTGGTTCAGCGAGAAACAAGACTGTAGTGGTTGGCAAAATGCATCAAAATTGGGGAGGGGAATGAGAGAGACAGACACGCTAATTTTCTCACTGTTCCTGGGGGGGGGGAGGAGCGGAGAATACTCACCACCAGCCTCGATTTCTTCCTTTAAAAATTATAATAGAGTTACTGTCTGTCTGTCTGTCATTAGACGGGACGGGGGGGGAGGGAGGGGAGGGAGGGGAGGGGGAGGGGAGGGAAGAGAGAGAGAGAGAGAGAGAGAGAGAGAGAGAGAGAGAGGAGAGAGAGAGAGAGAGAGAGAGAGAGAGAGCAAGAGAGAGAGAGAGAGCTCGAGTGTGAGTGTTGTGTGTGAGTGTGTGTGCGTGTGTGCGTGTGGCGGTGTGTGTGTGTGTGTGTGTGTTGTGGGTGGTGTGTGTGTGTGTGTGTGTGTGTGTGTGGTGTGTGTGTGTTGTGTGTGTGTGTGTGTGTGTGTGTGTCTATGTAAATATACGCACACACACACAACTGGCTCATACACAAACATGTGTACTATGACAGTGACCCCCCACCTCGCCCCACATATGACAGTATACACACCACACACACATGGCTTCCACACAAACCAACAAGTCCGCTATACACCTGCGTACCCATGAAAATATTATATTTTGGTCTACACCGCGTGATTTATACGGGGGGGCGGCTTTGTTTACAATTATTAAACAGCTAATGAGCTCCGAAGCACCAGGAGGCTGTTTATAACAATAACAACAGTTGAATGGGAAGTTTTCATGCTTGTAAGCTGTTTAATAAATGTAACCAAAGCCGTCAAAGATTGAGGAAAGATGTACACGTTCGTAAGTACTTGCGTAACTGCTTCGTGAATCTGGCCCCAGGATCGTAAGGGCTTGCGTAACTGCTTCGTGAATCTGGCCCCAGGATCGTAAGGGCTTGCGTAACTGCTTCGTGAATCTGGCCCCAGGATCGTAAGGGCTTGCGTAACTGCTTCGTGAATCTGGCCCCAGGATCGTAAGGGCTTGCGTAACTGCTTCGTGAATCTGGCCCCAGGATCGTAAGGGCTTGCGTAACTGCTTCGTGAATCGGGCCCCAGGATCGTAAGTGCTTGCGTAACTGCTTCGTGAATCTGGCCCCAGGATCGTAAGTGCTTGCGTAACTGCTTCGTGAATCGGGCCCCAGGATCGTAAGTGCTTGTGTAACTGCTTCGTGAATCTGGCCCCAGGATCGTAAGTGCTTGCGTAACTGCTTCGTGAATCGGGCCCCAGGATCGTAAGTGCTTGTGTAACTGCTTCGTGAATCTGGCCCCAGGATCGTAAGTGCTTGTGTAACTGCTTCGTGAATCTGGCCCCAGGGTCACTGTTTGAGCACAATGTAATGTTCTACAGTAACCAGACACTGCCCATGCGGCTCCGCTCATCATATTGAGATCTTGAGGTTATCTTGAGATAATTTCGGGGCTTTAGTGTCCCCGCGGCTCGGTCCTCGACCAGACCTCCACCCCCCCCCCAGGAACCAGCCCATGACAGCTGACTAACACCCAGGTACCTAATTACTGCTAGGTAACAGGGGGCATAGGGTGAAAGAAACTCTGCCCATTGTGTAATGGAGTTTCGGCGTCCGGGATCGAACCCAGGACCACAGGATCACGCGTCCAGTGTTCTGTCCGCTTAGCCACCGGCCCCCTGGTCATACCACTATGCCACCTGGTCAGTTTGAAAAGTTCGTATTCAACAGGTAATTATTATTCTTCAAGTTTTGACAAGTTACTCCTTAAGACACTTACGTTTTCCTTCTCCTCAACTGTGTAGTTTGACTACGTTTTCTATGAATTTTCAGTTTTTAATTTTTTTCCCGCCAATCGCGCTGATGTTTTTCTTCACAAAACATCATTGTTATCTGTTATCTCCACCATTAGTCTCCAACACCTCTCCCTCCACCTCTCCATCAACTTGAACTGGATGGTAGAGCGACGGTCTTTCCCCCACGCAAGCCGGCGTTCAATGTAGTTCTGATGCAGTCTCCGTGGTGTAGTGGTAAGACACTCCCCTGGCGTTCCGCGAGCGCTATGTCATGGGTTCGTATCCTGGCCGGGGAGGATTTACTGGGCGCAATTCCTTAACTGTAGCCTCTGTTTAACGCAACAGTAAAATGTGTACTTGGATGAAAAAACGATTCTTCTTCGCGGCAGGGATCGTATTCCAGGGACCATAGGATTAAGGACTTGCCCGAAACGCTACGCGTACTAGTGGCTGTACAAGAATGTAAACAACTCTTGTATATATCTCAAAAAAAAAAAAAAAATGTATATATATGTATGTATGTATGTGTATAAAGTATATGTGGAAGCTGATCAGAATTACATTTCACCTTTGTAAATGCACATTAATGATACTATGTAAAGAACACATAGACCACTTTATGTAGGGCAGACGTAAGTCTGTGTATCTATGTATTTATGTCTGTAGGTTAGAGTAGCATTTTGAAAAGCACTACAATCACCTGTGGTTGAGTGTTCAATAAACCCTTGAACTATATGTTTAACAGCTCTCTCACCCTGTCCATGGAGGACAGAAGAAAATGTATATATGCTGGTTAGCATTGTAAATGTCTGGCCACGTTTGTGGTAGAAAATAATAGTGATACAAATCAATCCCCAGTCCACAAGTGATTGGGTACCAATCCTTTCCCTTCCCCACCCGTCCCATCCCAAATCCTTATCCTGGCCCTTTCCCAGTGCTATATAGTCGTAATGGATTGGCGTCTAACCCTTCCCTAACACAATCCTCCCCCCCCCCACCAATCCCACCCCCACACTATTTTCCTCCCCCCCCACCCCCCCCACCCCCACACTATCCTCCCCCCCCCCACCCCCTTACCACCCCCCCCCCCACCCCAACAAGCCATATTTACAACGAAACTTTACCCGACAAATCCACAATTTCCATTTGAAATTCTGCAATAAAGTTCGAGCCAAAATGGGCCCCGATTCGTCTTACCAAAGCCTCGGCCTTATTATTATTTTTTTTTCTTTGTCTCGACAATGTTTCCCATCTTTATTGTCCATTATATTATTTATCGCTTCTCCTTTCTCTTGTGTTTCGTCTCTTACGTTCTCGCTTTTATTGTGGTAGTGATATGTTCACGTGTTCTCCGGTGCTCTGTTGAAGGTGTTTATAGGTAGGTGTTGGCTGTTGGTGTTCTTCTGTGATGTTTCTCTCCTCCCTTGTGTTCTTGTGGGTGTTCTTGTGGGTGTTCTGGGTGTTCTTCTGTGATGTTTCTCTCCTCCCGGGTGTTCTTGTGGGTGTTCTTGTGGGTGTTCTTCTTGTTGGGTGTTTTGTGGGTGTTCTGGGTGTTCTTCTGTGATGTTTCTCTCCTCCCGGGTGTTCTTGTGGGTGTTGTGGGTGTTCTTCTTGTTGGGTGTTGTGTGGGTGTTCTGGGTGTTCTTCTGTGATGTTTCTCTCCTCCCGGGTGTTCTTGTGGGTGTTCTTGTGGGTGTTGTGGGTGTTCTGGGTGTTCTTCTTGTTGGGTGTTGTGGGTGTTCTGGGTGTTCTTCTTGTTGGGTTTTCTGGGTGTTCTGGGTGTTCTTCTTGTTGGGTGTTGTGTGGGTGTTCTTACTGTGTTCTTGTTGGGTGTTGTGGGTGTTCTTCCTGTGTTCTTGTGGGGTGTTGTGTGGGTGTTCTTCCTGTGTTCTTGTTGGTTGTGTTGTGTGGGTGTTCTTCCTGTGTTCTTGTTGGGTGTTGTGGGTGTTCTTCCTGTGTTCTTGTTGGGTGTTGTGTGGGTGTTCTTCCTGTGTTCTTGTTGGGTGTTGTGTGGGTGTTCTTCCTGTGTTCTTGTTGGGTGTTGTGTGGGTGTTCTTACTGTGTTCTTGTTGGGTGTTGTGTGGGTGTTCTTACTGTGTTCTTGTTGGGTGTTGTGTGGGTGTTCTTACTGTGTTCTTGTTGGGTGTTGTGTGGGTGTTCTTCCTGTGTTCTTGTAGCGTGTTGTGTGTGTTCTTCCTGTGTTCTTGTGGGGTGTTGTGGGTGTTCTTCCTGTGTTCTTGTTGGGTGTTGTGTGGGTGTGTTCTTCCTGTGTTCTTGTTGGGTGTTGTGTGAGTGTTCTTCCTGTGTTCTTGTTGGGTTACCTTGAGGTGGTTACAAGGATCAATGTCCCCCGGAGCCCGGTCTCTATTTGGCGGTCAGGTCGACCAAACTGTTGGAGGCGGCGGGCGGCAGTCTCCCGTGGGAACCACAGCCACTCAAGTGTAACAAGTGATTACACTTGAGTATAACAAGTGATTACACTCAAGTGTAACAAGTGATTACACTCAAGTGTAACAAGTGATTACAAATGACATAAATCCATCAACAAATCGTCTAACCTGTGGAAAATCTTTCACACATTCGTAGGGGCCTCGTAGCCTGGTTGGGGGGCCTCGTAGCCTGGTGGGGGGGCCTCGTAGCCTGGTTGGGGGGCCTCGTAGCCTGGTGGGGGGCCTCGTAGCCTGGTTGGGGGCCTCGTAGCCTGGTGGGGGGCCTCGTAGCCTGGTTGGGGGGCCTCGTAGCCTGGTGGGGGGGCCTCGTAGCCTGGTGGGGGGGGGGGGGGGGGCTCGTAGCCTGGTGGGGGGGCCTCGTAGCCTGGTGGGGGGGGCCTCGTAGCCTGGTGGGGGGCCTCGTAGCCTGGTGGGGGGGCTTCGTAGCCTGGTGGATAGCGCGCAGGACTCGTAATTCTGTGGCGCGGGTTCGATTCCCGCACGAGGCAGAAACAAATGGGCAAAGTTTCTTTCACCCTGAATGCCCCTGTTACCTAGCAGTAAATAGGTACCTGGGAGTTAGTCAGCTGTCACGGGCTGCTTCCTGGGGGTGGAGGCCTGGTCGAGGACCGGGCCGCGGCGACACTAAAAAAAAAAGACCCGAAATCATCTGAAGATAACTGAAGAAGATAACAATGGGACGAGGGAGGGGGCAGGGGCGGGGGCGGGGGGGGGGGAAGGAATGGTGTCTAGCCACTTGGGCTGGACGGTAGAGCGACGGTCTCCCTTCATGCAGGCCGGCGTTCAATCCCCGATTGTCCATAAGTAGTTGGGTACCATTCCTTTCTCACCCATCCCATCCCTAATCCTTATCCTGACCCCTTCCCAGTGCTATATATAGTCGTAATGGCTTGGCGCTTTCCCCCCTGATAGTTCCCTTCACTCAAGGAAACCGGGAACTGTTGCTCGACTTTGCAACATGACCCGTTGAAGGCCACAGGCAACACAGGGCGTCTACACCCATGCATCACACACAGGTGGTGGCGCAGACTTTTATAACAGTCTGCCATTATAGCAGCAGCATCTTCTGTTTTAATAATAGAAAACTGATGGCCTGGCCCCCCCTGAAGGGAGGGAGGTGGTGGGGGGGGGGGCATGGGACCCCCCACTGCCACGGGAAATTCGGGTTCTGGGGGCGCCACAGGGGGGGTTTTGACCCCCTCACACAGGAACCATTTTAATTGTCGAATTGCCACACATGTATATAACGACCCCCTAATAACCCCCCCCCCCTGGTTAAAAACAGGTGAATTATTCCAGCTGATGGGGAGCAGCGCCCCCCCCCCCTCTCTCCCCCCCCCCCGCCCCCCTCCAAGCGTGAGCGATAATCACCAGGGAAATTATATAAATGATAATTGCCTCGTCGTGGCAGGTAATTAGGGATAGTGAATGTGTCTTTTCCCCGTCTCTCATTTGCATACTGCGTGTCACAATGATGACAGGTGTCATCAAAGATGCCGGAGCCGTCAGTGTCTTCATGCACGGCATGGTGGATACCTGGTGGATACCTGGTTGATACCTGGTTGATACCTGGTTGATACCTGGTGGATACCTGGTTGATACCTGGTTGATACCTGGTTGATACCTGGTGGATACCTGGTTGATACCTGGTGGATACCTGGTGGATACCTGGTGGATACCTGGTTGATACCTGGTTGATACATGGTTGATACCTGGTTGATACCTGGTTGATACCTGGTTGATACCTGGTGGATACCTGGTTGATACCTGGTTGATGGGGTTCTGGGAGTTCTTCTACTCCCCAAGCCCGGCCCGAGGCCAGGCTTGACTTGTGAGTGCAGGAGGTAATGGGCCCGGGGGCGGGCATGGTGCTATTATGGCGGTACGGGTCCATTCCATCCACCCGCCAACCCCCCAACCCCCAACCCTTCAGCTGTTTATGAATGACAAACGGTTTACACACACAACTGATGACGTCCGAACACTTCCCGAATAAGTGCTTCACTTGTTCGACTTGTGTTCGAACCACAACGCTGTAAATGCTTCACCCACGTACTACAAATACAAATAATCGCCAACAGAACCTAACCTAACCTAACCTAACCTAACCTAACCTAACCTAACCTATGCCTAACCTAACCTAACCTAACCTAACCTAACCTATGCCTAACCTATGCCTAACCTAACCTAACCTAACCTAACCTAACCTAACCTAACCTAACCTATGCCTAACCTAACCTAACCTAACCTAACCTAACCTAACCTATGCCTAACCTAACCTAACCTAACCTAACCTAACCTAACCTAACCTAACCTAACCTATGCCTAACCTAACCTAACCTAACCTAACCTAACCTAACCTAACCTATGCCTAACCTAACCTAACCTAACCTAACCTAACCTAACCTAACCTAACCTAACCTAACCTAACCTAACCTAACCTATGCCTAACCTAACCTAACCTAACCTAACCTATGCCTAACCTAACCTAACCTAACCTAACCTAACCTAACCTATGCCTAACCTAACCTAACCTAACCTAACCTAACCTATGCCTAACCTAACCTAATCTAATCTAACCTAACCTAACCTAACCTAACCTAACCTAACCTAACCTAACCTATGCCTAACTATTCATAAACCTTTAATGAACAATAATGTTAATTTATATACGAGAATAAGACTATTTTTTAACACACAGTCTGGTAAAAAGGATAGATACGTCTTGTGGGAGGGCCGCCGCATTAACGAGCCTAGCCTGAGGACGCGTTGCCACTGACTACTACTGGACCGACCAATGAGGGCTGTCATCCCGTCACTACCCTTCGTAATAGGGTACGAATAAATAGTCGTTTAGTACAGGAGGGATTAACAAGGGGGGGAAGGATTACCTCCCACAGGGGGGGGGGGGTTACCTGACTCACCCAGGCCCCATCCAAGTTGTTGTTGTTATAGATTCAGCTACTGGGAACAAGTTCCAAGTAGCACGGGCTATGGTGAGCCCGTAGTGGACTTACCTGGCACAGGAGCGGGGCAAGTAGCACGGGCTATGGTGAGCCCGTAGTGGACTTACCTGGCACAGGAGCGGGGCAAGTAGCACGGGCTATGGTGAGCCCGTAGTGGACTTACCTGGCACAGGAACGGGGCAAGTAGCACGGGCTATGGTGAGCCCGTAGTGGACTTACCTGGCACGGGAGCGGTGCTGTGTGCCCATCCAAGAGTGACACTCATGAGGCAACCCGTTCTCGCACTTTCTTTAAGTCAATATTGACTAATTAAATAAGTGCATATGTGACATACTAATTTATAGTGAATATTTTAGTTTACCTTGAAAAGCTTCATAGAAAACACCGACCTTACCTAACCTTCTTAGTATGTTAAGATAAGCATCTTATTGCTTCGTAATTACAATTATTACTTAATCTATTATAGGTATAGGTTAAGTAATAATTGTAATTATGAAGCAATAAGATGCTTATCTTAGCATACTAAGAAGGTTAGGTAAGGTCGGTGTTTTCTATGAAGCTTTTCAAGGTAAACTAAAATATTCACTATAAATTAGTATGTCACATATGCACTTATGTAATAAGTCAATATTGACTTAAAGAAAGTGCGAGAACGGGTTGCATGAGGTGTGAGGTTGCCAGGATGGTTGAGAGTGACACCGGTAGTGTGACAGTGGTTGACAGTGTCGGGGGGATGAACGGTTGATTAACACGTAGCGATTATGAGCCTTAAGATAGAGCGGTATAGAGGTGATAGTGAGTAGCTGTGAGGGGCCCCACCCACCACCACACCCACCACCACACCACACCCACCACCACACCCACCACCACACCACACCCACCACCACACCCACCACCACACCACACCCACCACCACACCACACCCACCACCACACCCCCACCACCTACCACCACACCTACCACCATACCACCACCACCTACCACCACACCTACCACCATACCACCATACCCCCACCACCTACCACCACACCACACCCACCACCACACCCCCACCACCTACCACCACACCACACCCACCACCACCACACCACCACACCCCCCCCACCTACCACCACACCTACCCCCCCCCCCCCCCCGCCACAAATCCATTCATTTCCAATAAAGAACATTAATATTGTGAACAAGGCTGTCCCAGCCCCGCCGAGGCGTGAGAATGGTCCCTACGGACGAGGGACATAGAGGCCAGTTTCCTCCTCCAGGTCACCCACACAGCTGTAAACTGCTCGATTTACGAGGCCGGAGTCACCTCCGCCAGCCCGTTCTCACCTAATTGTTGGGGTGGTTGAGCTTCGGCTCCTTGGTCCCGCCTCTCAACTATCAACCGGAGCCCAGTTTAATGAGATTGTTGGGCTCTTGACACTAAATACATTTTCCTAATGGGTCTCTGGATCATTTGGGTACTTCTACGGGCTCGCCATAGCCCGTGCTACTTGGAACTTTTTGTACCAAGTAGCGAATCTTAGACAACAACAACAAATTTGGGTACTTAAGTCTCCTCCATGTGTTTTTCCCTCGTTCGAGTACCACCGGTGCTAAATAGGCTATCATTGTCCTGTCAATTCGCCTGAGAATTTTGTATGTATTGATCATGTCTCCCCCCTAACTCTGCTGGCATAGTTCTCAACCTTCTCTGACGTCATCTTGGGCTTGTACACACTGGTGGCTCCACCACACTGGTGGCTCCACCACACTGGTGGCTCCACCACACTGGTGGCTCCACCACACTGGTGGCTCCACCACACTGGTGGCTCCACCACACTGGTGGCTCCACCACACTGGTGGCTCCACCACACTGGTGGCTCCACCACACTGGTGGTGGCTCCACCACACTGGTGGTGGCTCCACCACACTGGTGGCCGTCGGGACCCGCGCCACAAACACCTTCAACTGTAGACATAACAACACCAACGGTGGCAAGCCTGCCGAGCGACCTGTGGTCAGAGTCGGGCCCCAGGAGCTGTAGTTCAATACCCGCAAGCACGAGTACCTCTACACACACACATTAATGTCCCATGAACCCAACAGGCTTCTACGTTACGGTGACGGAACGGAAGAAAGGGTTTACCGCATCTTTCTTGGCTGTCAGAAAGCCTTTAATATCGTCTCCCATACACATACAAGATACATACATACATACATACACACATGCATTAGGGGGAATCTGTACACCTGTTGATTGACAGTTGAGAGGCGGGACCAAAGAGCCAGAGCTCAACCCCCGCAAACACAACTAGGTGAGTACAACTAGGTGAGTACATACATACATACATACATACATACATACATACATACATACATACATACATACATACATACATACATACATACATACATACATACTCAAGATAACCTCAAGACACGGTAAATACATATGAAACAAGCTGGAATTACTAGCAAGATGCCCAAACGTGTCCGGTGTAGTATCAGTCAAACAAGAGAGGTCACTGTTGACGGCACGGCCAAGCCAAGTCTTGGAAGAATCAGTTCTTTGACTGGTGACCAATGTGCGTGACCCAATGTTAAGAAATTCATTGATATCGATGTTTACAAACGCCGCCAGTCACATGGAAAGGTAGGTAGAGAGTTGGCCAAATAAATGGTTACGAGAAATCAATCCCAGCACATGTAATGTAAGTAGATTGAGGAGAAAGCAGTCCAGACTCACACTACGGAAAAGTAAGAGTTACAGGAGCAAGATAACACCTTGAGAGGTGGACACATCTCAAGCTTTAGCGCCGGAGATCCACACCACTACATCAAGTATATAACTACGGGATCGCCATAGCCCGTGCTACTTGCAACTTTGTGTTCTAGGTAGCGAATCTTAAACAACAACATACATCAAGCTGGGACACGAACACACCAGCAAAGTTAAAACCTATAGAGCAAGTCTCCCACGGAACCGTGTACCCACTTTATGAACAAATCTACAAGGGCCGTGACGAGGATTCGAACCTGCGTCCGGGAGCATCCCAGACACTTTATGTCTCAAAAGTTCCAGAATACGCAGGAAAAGCCTCATCTTATGAAGCGCAAGAAAATTGAAAAACTTTCAAGACTTGAAACAAGACTTGGGAAATAAAGCAACTGACCCGTGAAGATGAAGTTGAATGAAAGTCCATAGCTGGGCCACCAGACTGGTCCCGGAGAGGACGGCCACGAGTTACGTGGAAGGGCCAATTAGGGAGTTGAACCTCGCGTTACACAAGGAGAGAGAGAGAGAGAGAGAGAGAGAGAGAGAGAGAGAGAGAGAGAGAGAGAGAGAGAGAGAGAGAGAGAGAGAGAGAGAGAGCGAGAACGAGAGAGAGAGAGAGAGAGAGAGAGAGAGAGAGAGAGAGAGAGAGAGAGACAGACAGAGGAGAGAGAGAAGAGGAGATAGGGACAGACAGAGACAGACAGAGAGAGAGAGAGACAGAGATACCCATAGACAGAGAGAGACAGAAGAGGAGAGAGAGAGACAGAGAGAGAGGAGAGACAGAGACAGAGAGAGAGAGAGAGATAGAGGGAGAGGGAAGAGACAGACAGGGGAGACATGATCACCACATACACAATTCTCAAGGAAACAGAGAGGCACACAGACTCTTTAGCATGATTACAAAACAAACACCATCCCAAAAATGTCAACTAACTGCCCAAATGAGCCACAGAGACAATAACAAATCACTATCAGAATAGAGACTGAATATGAACAAATCCACAAGGGCCGTGACGAGGGTTCGAACCTGCGTCCAAGAGGATCCCAGACGCTGCCTTAATCGCCTGAGCTACGACATGAGGTTGAATATGTTTAGTGAAGTACTGGAGTCAGACTTACATACATAATATAATACATAATACAACTAGGTGAATACAACCAGGTGAATACAACCAGGTGAATACAACCAAATACAATACACACATACAACCAGCCACTATACACCACCACAACAGTCCTCTTAATACACTCTAAGTATACTCACCTTGCTGGGGGGGTTCGGTACCCACCCAACTCTCCTATATTCAGTTTACTCTTGGCTTCATTAACTACAAAACACCAGCGACTGTTAATTGCGCAAGTAACAAACTTATCAGATACAAAAATTCTCCCTCGATTCCTCGGGGTGGACTAAATATCAAAAACTGAATTGGTTGGCTTCACTTTTTTTTCAAAAAACTGGACGAGCCAATCAGAGCGCACAATAACCATGCCCGGGAAATATTAGCCTCTTAATTGGCTGGCTTCACGATGTTAAAAAAAAGACACGAGAACCAATCAGCGAGCACAATGATCGAGCGCGGCAAATTTTAACCTCTTTGATTGGGCGGGAGGGAGAGAGATTTTTTTAAAATCGCTGCAGACAACCAATCAGCACTAGCCGTGCTTCAAATTTGAATGCCAGCCAGCCAATCATGAGCCGCGTGTGGGCTACTTGTGGGTAGGTGGGTGAGGGGGCGGGGGGAGAAGGGAAAGGAACGGGAAAAAGAGAAATTGGGAGGAGAACGGAAGTTATTGTGTTAATTATTTTGTGATACATGAGATGCAAGGACTCCCCCCCCCCCCCCCCAGCTACCCCCCCCCCCCCCCCCACCGCATCCCCCAGCAACCCCCCTCCCCCGCCCCCCAGCAACTCTCCCCTGCCCCCCAGCAACTCTTCCCCCGCCCCCCAGCAACTCTCCCCCGCCCCCCAGCAACTCTCCCCCCCGCCCCCCAGCTACCCCCCCCCCCCCCCACCGCATCCCCCAGCAACCCCCCCCCCCGCCCCCCAGCAACTCTCCCCTGCCCCCCAGCAACTCTTCCCCCGCCCCCCCAGCAACTCTTCCCCCGCCCCCCAGCAACTCCCCCCCCCCCGCCCCATAGCAACTATAGCATAGCAATTCCAACTATCCAGATATTGAGCACAAAATGAACTAACTCCTAACGGCTAGTCCTAACTCCCGGGGTACCTACCTCCAGGTGAACAGGTGCATCAGGTGAAGGGGGGAAACGTGCCCAACCGTCTCTGCCTCCGCCCGGGGACTATACTCCCCTCGGGGGTGAGGGGAAGATCCTCCTCAAAGAACGGATCAAGTGAGTATAACCTCAGATTGATTGAATATACCGTCAGATTGAGTGAATATAACGTCAGATTGAGTGAGTATAACGTCAGATTGAGTGAGTATTCCGTCAGATTGAGTGAATATACCGTCAGATTGAGTGAATATACCGTCAGATTGAGTGAGTATACCGTTAGATTGAGTGAATATAACGTCAGATTGAGTGAATATACCGTCAGATTGAGTGAGTATAACGTTAGATTGAGTGAATATAACGTCAGATTGAGTGAGTATAACCTCAGATTGAGTGAGTATAACGTCAGATTGAGTGAATATACCGTCAGATTGAGTGAGTATAACGTCAGATTGAGTGAATATACCGTCAGATTGAGTGAGTATAACGTCAGATTGAGTGAGTATACCGTCAGATTGAGTGAGTATACCGTCAGATTGAGTGAATATAACGTTAGATTGAGTGAGTATAACGTCAGATTGAGTGAATATAACGTCAGATTGAGTGAGTATAGCGTCAGATTGAGTGAGTATACCGTCAGATTGAGTGAATATAACGTTAGATTGAGTGAGTATAACGTCAGATTGAGTGAATATAACGTCAGATTGAGTGAGTATAGCGTCAGATTGAGTGAGTATAACCTCAGATTGAGTGAGTATAACATCAGATTGAGTGAGTATAACCTCAGATTGAGTGAGTATAACGTCAGATTGAGTGAGTATAACGTCAGTTTGAGTGAGTATAACATCAGATTGAGTGAGTATAACCTCAGATTGAGTGAGTATAACGAAAAATATGACGGGAATAAAATGATAGTGTGGATTACGAATGGATTACGAAGCCTTCACAACAATGGCAGCCCCAATGGTCCCACTAGACAGATTACGTGAACGATCTGGGGCGCCAGATTCACGAAGCAGTTACGCCAGCACTTACGAACCTATACATCTTTTCTCAATCTTTGGCGGCTTTGTTTACAATTATTAAACAGTTAATGAGCTCCGAAGCACCAGGAGGCTGTTTATAACAATAACAACAGTTGATTGGCAAGTTTTCATGCTTGTAAACTGTTTAATAAATGTAACCAAAGCCGTCAAAGATTGAGGAAAGATGTACACGTTCGTAAGTGCTTGCGTAACTGCTTCATGAATCTGGCCCCTGGATCGTAAGTGCTTGCGCAACTGCTTCGTGAATCTAGCCCCAGGATCGTAAGTACTTGCGTAACTGCTTCGTGAATCTGGCCCCAGGATCGTAAGTACTTGCGTAACTGCTTCGTGAATCTAGCCCCAGGATCGTAAGTGCTTGCGTAACTGCTTCGTGAATCTGGCCCCAGGATCGTAAGTGCTTGCGTAACTGCTTCGTGAATCTGGCCCCAGGATCGTAAGTGCTTGCGTAACTGCTTCGTGAATCTGGCCCCAGGATCGTAAGTGCTTGCGTAACTGCTTCGTGAATCTGGCCCCAGGATCGTAAGTACTTGCGTAACTGCTTCGTGAATCTAGCCCCAGGATCGTAAGTGCTTGCGTAACTGCTTCGTGAATCTAGCCCCAGGATCGTAAGTGCTTGCGTAACTGCTTCGTGAATCTAGCCCCAGGATCGTAAGTGCTTGCGTAACTGCTTCGTGAATCTGACCCCAGGTTCGTAAGTGCTTGCGCAACTGCTTCGTGAATCTAGCCCCAGGATCGTAAGTACTTGCGTAACTGCTTCGTGAATCTAGCCCCAGGATCGTAAGTGCTTGCGTAACTGCTTCGTGAATCTGGCCCCTGAAGGAATTACCAGGGGAAAGCGTCTCTAGAATGGAAACTAAATATATACATGTAAAGGTTCTTGTGATCCCTTGATCTAATGGGCTGTTGCTGGCAGCGGGAATTAACTAGGTTCCAGTAGGAAGTGGCCAGGGTTGTGATGGCTACACGAGGGCCTGCGGGCCGCTGCCCATCACAGCCTCGGAGATCACCAACCCAGTAAGCATATGGACACTGTCTAGCCTCTACAGAAGGACTAATCATTTTAATCAGCCGCGCAGAAATGGGTAAATGACTCACCCACGTAAATAATATACTCATTCTAACTAATAAAATGACTCATCCCTAACCCCCAACTAGTTAAATTACTCACCTACAACTGGCAAAATTACTCACCCACAACTGGCAAAATTACTCACCCCACAACTGGCAAAATTACTCACCCACAACTGGCTAAATTACTCACCCACAACTGGCAAAATTACTCACCCACAACTGGCAAAATTACTCACCCACAACTGGCAAAATTACTCACCCACAACTGGCAAAATTACTCACCCACAACTGGCAAAATTTCTCACCCCACAACTGGCAAAATTACTCACCCCATAACTGGCAAAATTACTCACCCACAACTGGCTAAATTACTCACCCACAACTGGCAAAATTACTCACCCACAACTGACAAAATTACTCCCCCACAACTGGCAAAATTACTCCCCCACAACTGGCAAAATTACTCACCCCACAACTGGCAAAATTACTCACCCACAACTGACAAAATTACTCACCCCACAACTGGCAAAATTACTCCCCCACAACTGGCAAAATTACTCACCCCATAACTGGCAAAATTACTCACCCACAGCTGGCAAAATTACTCACCCCACAACTGGCAAAATTACTCACCCCACAACTGGCAAAATTACTCACCCCACAACTGACAAAATTACTCCCCCACAACTGGCAAATTACTCACCCACAACTGGCCAATTACTCACCCCACAACTGGCAAAATTACTCACCCCACAACTGGCAAAATTACTCACCCACAACTGACAAAATTACTCCCCCACAACTGGCAAAATTACTCACCCCACAACTGGCAAAATTACTCACCCACAACTGGCAAAATTACTCACCCCACAACTGGCAAAATTACTCACCCACAGCTGGCAAAATTACTCACCCCACAACTGGCAAAATTACTCACCCACAACTGGCAAAATTACTCACCCACAACTGGCAAAATTACTCACCCACAACTGGCAAAATTACTCACCCACAACTGGCAAAATTACTCACCCCACAACTGGCAAAATTACTCACCCCACAACTGGCAAAATTACTCACCCCACAACTGGCAAAATTACTCACCCCACAACTGGCAAAATTACTCACCCCACAACTGGCAAAATTACTCCCCCACAACTGGCAAAATTACTCACCCCACAACTGGCAAAATTACTCACCCCACAACTGGCAAAATTACTCACCCACAACTGGCTAAATTACTCACCCACAACTGGCAAAAAAAACATTACCACATGAGAGTAAAATGAGTAAATCCTTCCCCCCCCCCTCCCCCCTCCGCCTCCCCCCTCCCCCTCCCCCCTCATCCCCCCCACCAACTGAAAAATCTGTACAATGTGTGTGTGGGGAGGTCGGGTAGTTTCCCCTGCCGGCTACCAATTCAAAACCCGTTTAAAAATTTAAACACTAAAAATTCATTTCTTGCCCCCCCCCCCCGTCCTAACGGTTACAACGGTTAAAACGGTCGAGCTCCCCCCCTACCCCTCCCCCCCCCCCTTTTGTAATCGCAGCCCCACCTTCTCTCCCTAATAGCATAACCCTCGACCTCGTCTCGCAGGCGGCCAAATGGAGTTTTAAAAATTCAATATTCTAATTACCGCGGGGCGGTTATAACGGTCGGCCACACCCCGCCACTTTTGAATTACGAGGCCGCGTGATGCACTTTGTAAGGTGGGGCTGAATCACATTACCCCTTTGTCTAAGCTAGCACTTTTGGACAAGATGAGGACGACCCCTGGTCGTACACACACACACACCACACACACACACACACACACACACACACACACACACACACACACACACACACACACACACACACACACACACACACACACACACACACACACCGCACACACGCACACACACACACACACACACACACACACACACACACACGCACACACGCACACACACACACACACACACACACACACACACACACACACACACACACACACACACACACACACACACACACACACGCGCACACACACACACACACACCTGGGCGCCTGACAGCTGGGTGGACAGAGCTTTGGATTCGTAGTCCTGAGGTTCCGGGTTCGATCCCCGGTGGAGGTGGAGACAAATGGGCAAAAAGTTTCTTTCATCCTAATGCCCCCTGTTACCTAGCAGTAAATAGGTTCCTGGGAGTTAGACAGCTACTACGGGCTGCTTCCTGGGAAGGGGGGGGTGTAACAAAAAAAGGCGGTCTGGTTGAGGACCGGGCCGCGGGGACGCTAAGCCCCGAAATCATCTCAAGATAACCACACAAGCACATGCGCTGGATATTATATACTACAGGGGGGCCAAGCCAGCTAGAAGTACAAGTAATGGCTCCAAGAGTTGAACCCCAGCGTGTGTAATGATGTTAAATCCCATTAGCGTGATGTATCAATGAGAAAAATCAGGAGGATTTGAACCTGGCACTGGATTGGGGTGGTGGGTAGGTGGGTGAAGTGGTCTATGGGGTTTGATTGGGAGTACCCAGTATGCAGGTTCGAATCCTCAGATTCCTGCTGATTTTCTCACTAGTACAAACGGTAACAGAGAGTTGACTTTTGAGCACATAAGAGATCTAAACCCCATTAAGACTATAGCATTTGTAATGGATCAGGATAAGGATTTGGGATGGGACAGGGAGGGAAAAGGAATGGTACCCAACTACTTGGACGGTCGGGGATTGAACGCCGACCTGCATAGAAGCGAGACCGTCGCCCTACCCAAGTTTAAACCGGAAACACAAATGAGCTGGTGAAACACAAGACAACTCAAACCTTCAGCGGGAGAGCGGGAACAAATGGAGGACGCTTCTAACACAAGTCCTGCAAACTGCTTCCATTTGTAACTTCAGGAGCAAGAATGGTTCAACATTACAATGATGTCAAGGGTAAATCTGTTGCAATAGCCAGGAGGCGGGACCCCGGAGCTTGGTCTCGACCCCAGTTGACATTTCAACACACACACACACACACACACACACACACACACACACACACACACACACACACACACACACACACACACACACACACACACACACACACACACAGTTAGGGGAGAAGGTGGTGGAGGCCAAGACCGTCAGTAGTTTCAAAGCGTTATATGACAAAGAGTGCTGGGAAGACGGGACACCACGAGCGTAGCTCTCATCCTGTAACTACACTTAGGTAATTACTTAGGTAATTACACTCACACACAGAAGAGGGAGACAGCAAATCAGATTATAGACAGCAAGACACCACAAGAGCCAAGCTTTCGATTGGTCGAGACTTTACTTACATTATCAGCCGGCAAGAATGAGGCCATCGTGGAGAGTAAGATTACTAGATATCTTGAGGTTATCTTGAGATGATTTCGGGGCTTTAGTGTCCCCGCGGCCCGGTCCTCGACCAGGCCTCCACCCCCAGGAAGCAGCCCGTGACAGATGACTAACTCCCAGGTACCTATTTATGCTAGGTAACAGGGGCATTCAGGGTGAAAGAAACTTTGCCCATTTGTTTCTGCCTCGTGCGGGAATCGAACCCGCGCCACAGAATTACGAGTCCTGCGCGCTATCCACCAGGCTACCAGGCCAGATACAACAGACAGGAATATTCAAGCAGCATCTTACTGATCCAACGTGAGAAAGATATATATAAGGGATATAGAAGGTGCTGAAGTGCCACCAACACAATCTACCACACCCCCCTCTACCTATCTACCTCGTGTCTACCTCGCCACCATCTACCACACGCGCTCTACCTATCTACCTGGTATCTACCTGGCCAGCATCTTCCCAGCGCGGGATATAAGAGATGCAGACAGCAGGGAGGTGGGAGGAGGAGCAGCACCAATAAAGAACGAAATACGGGAAACCAATACGAATAATCCCTCGGGCGCTGCCAGCACCGGCCAGCCTGACGCATGGCTGGCCGTCCCTCGCCCACCTGCAGCCTGACGCATGGCCGGCCGTCCCTCGCCCACCTGCAGCCTGACGCATGACCGGCCGTCCCTTGGCCACCTGCACCCTGACGCATGACCGGCCGTCCCTCGCCCA
>NW_025555968.1:52500-63289 GCF_020424385.1 Procambarus clarkii
GCTGCTTCCTGGGTTTGTGTGTGTGTGTGTTTGTGTGTGTGTGTGTGTGTGTGTGTGTGTGTGTGTGTGTGTGTGTGTGTGTGTGTGTGTGTGTGTGTGTGTGTATGTGTGTGTTTGTGAGGGGAAAAAATTCTGTTGATTGATTGACGGTTGAGAGGCGGGACCCAAGAGCCAGAGCTCAACCCCCATAAGCACAATTAGAAGGCGTAGGGAGGATTACGATAGATACAATGAGCATTATCTAACGGTGATGGAAAAATCAACCAGAGTGGCAAAAGCTAAATTCCTAATATTGGGGGACTTCAACCACAGAGAAAGAGACTGGATACATAAAGCTCCCCCATAAATCATATATCAGACGTCACCCTATCCCCACTGGAATGAAGAAGCCATAAACAGTATGCCTATGCACTCTGCACCAGGCCCGGATTCTTGGAACTCCATATTCATCAAGAACTGTAAAAAAAATACTATCGCAGGTCCTTCACATTCTTTGGAGACAAAGCCTAGATATTAGCGTTATCCCTGATATACTAAAAACAGCAGAGATAGCACCACTCCATAAAGGAAATAAGGCAGAGGGAAAAAATTACAGACCGATAGCACTAACATCGCACATTATAAAAATCTTTGAGAGAGTGCTAAGAAGTAAGATCACAAAATACATGGAATCACAGCATCTCCATAACCCCGGACAACATGGTTTCAGAAAAGGGCGCTCTTGCCTGTCGCAGTTGCTGGACCACTATGACATGGCATTAGATGCTATGGAAGACAAACAAAAAACGCTGATGTAATTTACACAGATTTCGCAAAAGCTTTTGATAAATGTGACCATGGTGATATTGCACATAAAATGCGTTCAAAAGGAATTACCGGAAAAATAGGCAGATGGATCTACAATTTCCTGACCAACAAGAACCCCAATGTGTAATAGTCAACAAAATAAAATCCAGCCCATCAACCGTGAAAGAGCTCAGTCCCCCAGGGTACTGTGCTTGCTCCCGTACTTTTTATCATCCTCATATCGGACACAGACCAAGAACAAAACCTATAGCACTGTATCATCCTTTGCAGATGACACTAGGATTTTCATGAGAGTAGACAACATAGAGGACACGGCAAATCTCAATCAGATGTAGATCAGATCTTTCTATGGGCTACAGAAATATAATAATGGTTTAACGAGGATAAGTTCCAGCTCATGCGCTACGGAAAAAAAAAATGAAAATATGAAAACGGAAACCACGTACAAAACTCAGTTTTGTACGTGGATTTTTTTGTAAATCATAACATAGAACGAAAAGGCAATGTAAAGGACCTGGGTGTACTCATGTCGGAAGACCTTACCTTTAAAGAACACAATAAAGTAGCCGTCACAACTGCAAGAAAATGACAGGTTGGATAACAAGAACTTTTCACACTAGAGATGCTATACCGATGATGATACTTTTCAAAACGCTTGTGCTCTCTAGAGTGGAGTACTGCTGCACAATGACAGCCCCTTTCAAAGCTGGAGAAATTGCTGACCTGGAGAGCGTGCAGAGATCCTTTACTGCTAGAATCCACTCGGTAAAACATCTAAACTATTGGGACCGACTAAAGAGCCTAAATCTGTATTCCCTTGAGCGCAGGCGGGAGAGATACATAATAATTTACACATGGAAAATATTAAGAGGGGCTGGTCCCAAACCTGCACACAGAAATAACATCACATGAGACCAGGAGGCATGGCAGGATGTGCAGAATACCCCCGTTGAAGAGCAGAGGTGCAACAGGTACTCTGAGAGAGAACTATCAACATGAGAGGCCTGTAATTTTTATGAGACTTTAGTCACGAAATGACTCGGCTCGTTTGTGCTTTCAGCTTCCACCTGTGTCCTCTTGTCCCGCTTTCTCTTTACCTGAAGAGGCTATCCTTGTCCACCTTATATATTCCCCTCAATATCTTATACGTTGTGATCATATCCTCTCTTTCTATCCTCCCCTCGTGCAATAGAGCTATACCGGGTGATATAAGTGCTGCCCGCATCTCCCCTGTAGCCTAGCTTTTTCTTCCTACTGCACTAAACACTCTCCCAGTTCTAGTACTTTGCTTCTTTACCAATATTGAATTCCAGGAGTCTGGACCCGGGGCCGAGTACGTTGGAATGTTGTTAATTTACCCTTCAGAGTCTTCTATGCTCGTGTTAATATGAACTATATTGTTAAGGGGTTTGGAGAGCGTTCATAAATAGGATATGAACCTCATAGTGATCTTTTTAGGCTCGAACTTATTGCTTTGCCAGTTATCTTCTGTGTATGAACCTTCAGTTGTAAGTAAAGGTCCAATACTGGTTTTAATTTCGCATAAGTGAAGAAATATTTTGGATTTTTCTTAATCTCTTGTATAGCTTTCTGTTCCAATTTCATTTCCTCAGACTCGTATGATCACTTCTGCGTCTACTCTTATTCCTTCCATCTCCCCGTTTAGAATTATTTTTGTTTATTGCGATAGTCGCGTCTGCTTAAGCATTTCAGTTATTTTGTTGGTCTTTCGTAAAATTTTGTCTGCGTTCTCTTTCTAAGAGTGGTCCTCTTTCTGACCCTCCGCAGAGGCTTCAAGCAGACTTTGTGCGCTTTGGCCGGCATTTGTTTTGTGTGTCCCATTGTCGGCAGAACCACCACCACTCCTCCAGTTGTGCCGATGGCTGTATGCACGTTTTATATTTGTTGTTTCCCAGTCAATCCTCTTATTGTTTAAACTGAATTTATTGAATAACCCTTCTCGCTTGTTAATCCTTTTGGGCCTGCTACAGGGACTGGTGTTTGGACTGTAGTGAGCTTGTTGTGTGGGGTGTGGTGGGTGTGGGGGTGTGGGGGAGGGGGTGTAGGGGTGTAGGGGTGTAGGGGAGGGGTGGGGTGGGTGTAGGGAGGGCGACGTGGGTGTGTGGGTGTAGGGGCGGGGGGGTGTGGGGGTAGGGGAAAGGGTGGGGTGTGTGGGTGTTGGGAGGGCGAGGGTGTGTGGGGGGTGTGTGGGTGTAGGTGTAGGGGCGTGGGGGTGTGGGTGTAGAGGTTGGGTGTGTGAGTGTGGGGGTAGGGGAGAGGGTGGGTGGGTGTAGGGAGGGCGAGTGGGTGTGGGGGTGTGTGGGGGTAGGTGTAGGGGCGTGGGGGTGTGGGTGTAGAGGGTGGGTGTGTGGGTGGGTGTGTAGGGGAGAGGTTGGGCGTGTGGGTGTAGGGGAGAGGGAGGGTGGGTGTAGGGAGGGCGAGTGGGTGGGTGACATTGTGGGTGGTGGGTCGGAGAGAGGACAGTGTTAAGAAATAAAATATGAACTTAAAGGTGGTGTACTCCCACAGTTAGATGGAACACTGGGCCCTGGGGGGGGGCTGGGGGGGTTATATACACTCAGACGTTTGTATGTTGTACTTACCTATCAGCGTCTACAGGGGAGTGAGGTCCAGCTCCTGGTACCCCGCCTACTGGCCTTGTTATACCTGTTGCCTTCCAACCTAACTACTCTTGACTTTTTCAAATGCCTTGCAGAATCTGGCCTTTATGTGGTGGATGGAGGTGGCTTCCACAACTTCCTCTGGTTGAACCACTTGTTAACTTGTTAACAAGTGGTTAACATCCACTTGTTAACTACCCGTATATAGTGCAGTACTTTCTGACGTCCCTTCGGTTCGTTTGTACTCTCAGCTTCCTCCTATGTCCTCTTGTTCTGTTTTCTCTCTATCTGAAGAGACTATCCTTGTCCACCTTATCTGTTTCCCTCAGTATCGTGTATGTTGTGATCATGTCCTCTCTTTCTATCGTCTAGAGTTGTGAAATATAGTTCCATTAACCTATCTTGGTAGCTGAGCCCTCTGAGCTCTTGCACCTGCTACAAACTTTTCTACTTTTCTATTTTTTGTTTTTGCGTCTCATATGCTGCTGATGTTATCCTGTTTATGTGTTGGAGTTGTATCCCAGATGCTTCTCTCTCTGACTCTGTCTTCCCCTTATGGTGTAGATGCCTTCTGGTCTCCTCTCCATTCCCCTTCTTCATTACCTTACACTTGTTGGGATTGAATTCCAGCAACCATTTGTCTGACCATTGCTGGAGGTAGTCTAGATCGTCCAGTAACTTTCTACAATCCTCATCTGTTTTCACGTTCCTGAGCAGCTTTGCATCATTTGAAAAAGTCCACTACGGGCTCACCATAGCCCGTGCTACTTGGAACTTTTTGTTCCCAGTAGCGAATTTTAAACAACAACAACAACACATCATTTGCAAATATTATCATGACCGAGATCACTCCCTCTGGCGGGTCGTTCACATACATTAGCAACAGCAGGGGTCCCAGGAGAGAGCCTTGTGGGACCCCCACTTGTTACATGACTCCAGCTTGTAACCTCCTCTCTGACTGTGACCCTTTGGTTTCTGCCCATCAGGTACTCCCTTATACCCAGTCCAGTGCTTTCCCAGTTATCTCAGCCTGGTTCCCCATCTTGTGGAGCAGTCTGTCATGGGGAACTGTGTCAAATGCGTTTTGACACTAAACAAAATAGTCTATCGAGCAGGCGATGAGTCACAATAACGTGGCTGAAGTATGTTGACCAGACCACACACTAGAAGGTGAAGGGACGACGACGTTTCGGTCCGTCCTGGACCATTCTCAAGTCGATGAGTCGACTTGAGAATGGTCCCTTCACCTTCTAGTGTGTGGTCTGGTCAACATAGTCTACCCAGCCTTCGTTTTCCTGTCGTATATTAGTAACCTTCCCAGACCATCAAGTTTGTGAGGCACGACATTCCATTTCTAAATCCATCTTGAATTCTTGTCACAAAGTCTTCTAAAGATGCTCCACCATTCTCGCCCTGATTACTTTCTCCAGGACTTTGCAAGGAACACTTGTCAGTGACACTGGTCTGTAGTTTACTGCCTTCTTTCTCTTCCCCCTTTTTATATATATTGGGACTACGTTTGGCTTTTTCTAGTCATCTGAGAGACTTGCTGTCTCAAGAGTTTTATTGAAGCTTTTAGACAAGGGGCGACGGAGTAGTTGTGCAGCCTTCCTCAGCTGCCGTGGTGAGGGTGGTTATCTTGAGGTTATCTTGAGATGATTTCGGGGCTTTAGTGTCCCCGCGGCCCGGTCCTCGACCAGGCCTCCTGGTTGCTGGACTGGTCAACCAGGCTGTTGGACGCGGCTGCTCGCAGCCTGACGTATGAGTCACAGCCTGGTTGATCAGGTATCCTTTGGAGGTGTTTATCCAGTTCTCTCTTGAACACTGTGAGGGGTCGGCCAGTTATGTCCCTTATGTGTAGTGGAAGCGTGTTGAACAGTCTCGGGCCTCTGATGTTGATAGTTCTCTCTTGAACACTGTGAGGGGTCGGCCAGTTATGTCCCTTATGTGTAGTGGAAGCGTGTTGAACAGTCTCGGGCCTCTGATGTTGATAGTTCTCTCTTGAACACTGTGAGGGGTCGGCCAGTTATGCCCCTTATGTGTAGTGGAAGCGTGTTGAACAGTCTCGGGCCTCTGATGTTGATAGTTCTCTCTTGAACACTGTGAGGGGTCGGCCAGTTATGCCCTTATGTGTAGTGGAAGCGTGTTGAACAGTCTCGGGCCTCTGATGTTGATAGTTCTCTCTTGAACACTGTGAGGGGTCGGCCAGTTATGTCCCTTATGTGTAGTGGAAGCGTGTTGAACAGTCTCGGGCCTCTGATGTTGATAGTTCTCTCTTGAACACTGTGAGGGGTCGGCCAGTTATGTCCTTATGTGTAGTGGAAGCGTGTTGAACAGTCTCGGGCCTCTGATGTTGATAGTTCTCTCTTGAACACTGTGAGGGGTCGGCCAGTTATGTCCCTTATGTGTAGTGGAAGCTTGTTGAACAGTCTCGGGCCTCTGATGTTGATAGTTCTCTCTTGAACACTGTGAGGGGTCTGCCAGTTATGTCCCTTATGTGTAGTGGAAGCGTGTTGAACAGTCTCGGGCCTCTGATGTTGATAGTTCCTCTTGAACACTGTGAGGGGTCTGCCAGTTATGCCCCTTATGTGTAGTGGAAGCGTGTTGAACAGTCTCGGGCCTCTGATGTTGATAGTTCTCTCTTGAACACTGTGAGGGGTCGGCCAGTTATGTCCCTTATGTGTAGTGGAAGCGTGTTGAACAGTCTCGGGCCTCTGATGTTGATAGAGTTCTCTCTCAGAGTACCTGTTGCACCTCTGCTCTTCAACGGGGGTATTCTGCACATCCTGCCATGCCTCCTGGTCTCATGTGATGTTATTTCTGTGTGCAGGTTTGGGACCAGCCCCTCTACTATTTTCCACGTGTACATTATTATGAGGTATACCACCAGGCTTGTCTTCGAGCTAAAGGAATGAGCTACGAGGAAAGATTACTGGAACTAAACCTCACGACACTGGAATACAAGAGTAAGGAGAGACATGATCACTACCTAGAAAATTCTCAGAGGAATTGACAGGGAAGACAAACTATTTAGCACGGGAGGGATGCGAATAAGGGGACACAGGTGGAATCCTAGTACCCAAATGAGCCACAGAGACGTTAGAAAGAACTTTTTCAGTGTCAGAGTAGTTAACGGATAGAATGCATTAGGCAGTGATGTGGTGGAGGCTGACTCCTTACACAGTTTCAAGTGTATATTTGATAAGAGCCCAGTAGGCTCAGGAATCTGTACACCAGTTGATTGACAGTTGAGAGGCGGGACCAAAGAGCCAGAGCTCAACCCCCGCAAGCACAACTAGGTGAGGACACACACACACATTCGAACCTCCACATAAGGACTTCCCTGTATCCGAACGTCCGGTTGAGTAAGCCAGAGCTGCCGAGGGTCTGATTACACGGTGTTCGGATCATGTGTAACTGAACGCTATCAGTTACATCCCGTGAATCACAGTCACCAGTTACAGTCACCAGTCACAGTCACCAGCCACAGTCACCAGTCACAGTCACCAGTCACAGTCACCAGCCACAGTCACCAGTCACAGTCACCAGTCACAGTCACCAGTCACAGTCACCAGCCACAGTCACCAGTCACAGTCACCAGTCACAGTCACCAGCCACAGTCACCAGCCACAGTCACCAGCCACAGTCACCAGCCACAGTCACCAGTCACAGTCACCAGCCACAGTCACCAGCCACAGTCACCAGCCACAGTCACCAAACACCAGTCACAGTCACCAGCCACAGTCACCAGTCACAGTCACCAGTCACAGTCACCAGCCACAGTCACCAGCCACAGTCACCAGTCACAGTCACCAGTCACAGTCACCAGTCACAGTCACCAGCCACAGTCACCAGTCACAGTCACCAGTCACAGTCACCAGTCACAGTCACCAGTCACAGTCACCAGCCACAGTCACCAGCCACAGTCACCAGTCACAGTCACCAGTCACAGTCACCAGCCACAGTCACCAGCCACAGTCACCAGCCACAGTCACCAGCCACAGTCACCAGCCACAGTCACCAGTTACAGTCACCAGCCACAGTCACCAAACACCAGCCACAGTCACCAGCCACAGTCACCAAACACCAGCCACAGTCACCAGCCACAGTCACCAAACACCAGCCACAGTCACCAGCCACAGTCACCAAACACCAGCCACAGTCACCAGCCACAGTCACCAAACACCAGCCACAGTCACCAAACACCAGCCACAGTCACCAGCCACAGTCACCAGTCACAGTCACCAGCCACAGTCACCAGTCACAGTCACCAGCCACAGTCACCAGCCACAGTCACCAGTCACAGTCACCAGCCACAGTCACCAAACACCACAGCCAGTCACCAGCCACAGTCACCAAACACCAGTCACAGTCACCAGCCACAGTCACCAGCCACAGTCACCAGTCACAGTCACCAGCCACAGTCACCAAACACCAGTCACAGTCACCAGCCACAGTCACCAGCCACAGTCACCAGCCACAGTCACCAAACACCAGCCACAGTCACCAAACACCAGCCACAGTCACCAGCCACAGTCACCAAACACCACTCACAGTCACCAGCCACAGTCACCAGTCACAGTCACCAAACACCAGTCACAGTCACCAGCCACAGTCACCAGCCACAGTCACCAGTCACAGTCACCAGTCACAGTCACCAGTCACAGTCACCAGCCACAGTCACCAGCCACAGTCACCAGTCACAGTCACCAGTCACAGTCACCAGTCACAGTCACCAGCCACAGTCACCAGTCACAGTCACCAGTCACAGTCACCAGCCACAGTCACCAGCCACAGTCACCAGCCACAGTCACCAGTCACAGTCACAGTCACAGTCACCAGTCACAGTCACCAGCCACAGTCACCACAAGTCACAGTCACAGTCAGTCACAGTCACCAGCCACAGTCACAATCACAGTCACCAGCCACAGTCACCCCCAGCCACAGTCACCAGTCACAGTCGACAGCCACAGTCACCAGTCACAGTCACCAGTCACAGTCACCAGCCACAGTCACCAATCACAGTCACCAGCCACAGTCACCAGTCACAGTCACCAGTCACAGTCACCAGCCACAGTCACCAGCCACAGTCACCAGTCACAGTCACCAGCCACAGTCACCAATCACAGTCACCAGTCACAGTCACCAGTCACAGTCACCAGTCACAGTCACCAGTCACAGTCACCAGTCACAGTCACCAGTCACAGCCACCAGTCACAGTCACCAGCACAGTCACCAGCCACAGTCACCAGTCACAGTCACAGTCACAGTCACCAGTCACAGTCACCAAACACCAGCCACAGTCACAGTCACAGTCACCAGTCACAGTCACCAAACACCAGTCACAGTCACCAGTCACAGTCACCAGTCACAGTCACCAAACACCAGCCACAGTCACCAGCCACAGTCACCAGTCACAGTCACCAGCCACAGTCACCAGCCACAGTCACCAGTCACAGTCACCAGCCACAGTCACCAATCACAGTCACCAGGTCACAGTCACCAGTCACAGTCACCAGCCACAGTCACCAGCCACAGTCACCAAACACCAGCCACAGTCACCAGCCACAGTCACCAGCCACAGTCACCAAACACCAGCCACAGTCACCAAACACCAGCCACAGTCACCAAACACCAGCCACAGTCACCAGCCACAGTCACCAAACACCAGCCACAGTCACCAAACACCAGCCACAGTCACCAAACACCAGCCCACAGTCACCAGCCACAGTCACCAAACACCAGCCACAGTCACCAAACACCAGCCACAGTCACCAAACACCAGCCACAGTCACCAAACACCAGCCACAGTCACCAGCCACAGTCACCAGCCACAGTCACCAAACACCAGCCCACAGTATATCCTAACACACATCAACAAGTAACAACAACAATTCTACCACAACCCTTCACCGTACAAGTTCCCAAAGTCTCATTAACAAGTGTAACTACCACCCACAAACACACACAAACACACAAACACACAAACACACAAACACACAAACACACAAACAGCATCCTGTCATCATCCTACACAAAACCTTGAGGGAAACTAAATTGAGAAGACTAATAATCGTTTCCATTTAGACAGATTTATTGACAGATTTAGACTAAATCTAAGTTTTACACACCACAGTAAAGGGACGCCAGACAGCATCTGGACAACGTGCAAAATGCTAACCCAGACAGCTGAAAGGATCCAGGCGTCATAAGGAAGGGAAAATACTGATACTGTACAAGGACAAAGGAGAGAGAGAGAGAGAGAGAGAGAGAGACAGAGAGAGAGAGAGAGAGACGAGAGAGAGAGAGAGGAGAGAGAGAGAGGAAGAAGAGGGAGAGAGAGAGAGACGAGAGAGAGAGAGAGAGAGAGAGAGAGAGAGAGAGAGAGCGCTCGCCAGGGGTGATGTGAATAACTGTAAACAAACGGATTCAAAATATTGAAATTCAAATTCAAAATTCAAATTTCAAATTCAAAATTCAAATTTCAAATTCAAAATTCAAAATTCAAAATTCAAAATTCAAAGTCAACCCACCCACCTCGGAGGTCATTTATAATCCACCAACAATACATTTAACCCCAAAATTGCTCGTTACTGGAGGTCAATTACCCAGCCTAAAGCAGGTTCTGTACGGGGGGGGCCTAACGACCTGCCCCCCCCCCCCCCCCCCCCGCTTCCCTGAGGGGTCTAACGACCTCATAGCCTCGAATGACCTCGACTCAGGTCACTCGTTGGTCTTAAACGACTTCGTAGCCTCCGTGTGAAACTCTAACGACCTCGCAACCAGGTCATTGGTGGTGGTGGTGGTGGTACTAACGACCTCTCCCGCAAGAATCTAACGAACCTCGTTGCCTTCCTCGCGCCACAAATCAACGAGGCTGCTTCCTCGTTACCAGCGCCCTATGCGGCTGGTCGCTTGACTTCGTTAATCTCGACTTGTTTTTCACCGCTCGCGTGGTCGTTACCAGCGGGCTTCCTCGTTACGCCAGTGGTCGTTAGGCGAGTTCAATTACACGCGCGGTTGTGTGCATGTAGGGTAGTTCAGACGTGGTCGTTAGTTCTGGGGGTTAAAATGACTTTTCAGGGAACCAATCCCTGGCCGTCGGAGCCCTTCTCCAATCACTTGTTAACCGCAGGTCCCTCGATAACCTAGAGGTCACTCGTTATCCCAGAGGTCACTCGTTAACCTAGAGGTCACTCGTTATCCCAGAGGTCACTCGTTATCCCAGAGGTCACTCGTTATCCCAGAGGTCACTCGTTATCCCAGAGGTCACTCGTTATCCCAGAGGTCAGCCGTTACCCCCCCCCCCTCGTTACTACCGGCCAGCCTGGCTGTTAGAAGCCGTACCAACTGATATGTTT
>NW_025555971.1:0-51745 GCF_020424385.1 Procambarus clarkii
CCACTTGACCATCACGACCGGACATAATGAGGTGATAGCCGAGGCTATTTGAACCACCCCACCGCCGGCACTCGGATAGTAATCTTGGGCATAGCATTTTACCAAATCACCTCATTCTTTGGGGCACACGTGAGGAACACAAATGCGAACAAGCCTGAATGGTCCCCAGGACAATATGCAACTGAAAACATATTCCATAAAACATAGTCTCTTGAGGATATGGTTCATTTTAGGAGACAGACTCACTGTCAGTTTTGTGAGGAGGTATTTACACCCACCAATTTCAAGGTTCAACATCATGATCACCTTAGGAAAAAACTCAATTATATTGGAGCTCTATGTAATTACTGCAACCTCCGCCACAAGAATGCTCTAGAGAGTTTAGTCCTAATTGCCCACAATATGTCTTATGACATGGGCTTAATTTTGAGGGAGTTTGCCATGGGTTCAAATATTAAGAGCAATATCCTCATGAGGCAGGGGACTAAATATCTTAAGGTAGAAATAGGCAACCTTAAATTTCTTGATTCACTGGCTTTTATTACGGGCAGTCTTTCGTCCCTAGCAAAGACCCACATTGAGTCAGCCAGCCCCTTAACATTCACTCACTCAATGATAGAAGGTTTACCCGAAGAGAGTCACCACCTACTCTTAAAGGGTAAGCAGTTTTTCCCTTATGAATATGCCACAAAAATCAGCTGCTTTAATGATACAACACTCCCCCCTATTGAAATGTTTTACAGCTCCCTAAACAAATCAACCATCACTTTGGAAGAATATAGACATTCTAAATTAGTATGGGAGGCTACAGGATGTGAATCATTAAAGGATTATCTCCTTATTTATTTAAGGTGTGATGTCGGTTTACTGGCTGACATTTTTACTCACCATAGAGTAATTCTAAATGATATATTTTCCTTAGAGATGACTCACTACTGTAGCCTTCCGGGTTACTCCTATGATTGCTTCTTGAAAAGTAGCAAAATATCGTTGGAGTTAAGTGCAGATGTGACGTTGCACAATCTCATATCACAAAACATACGAGGGGGTTTTACAACTGCAGTTAGGAGTTATGCCAGAGCTAACAACCGCTATGTCAACCCATCTTTTAACCCCCAGGAGGATAGGTCTTCTTTCTTACTTTACTTAGACTTCAACTCCCTTTACGGGAGTTGTATGACTAAGAAATTACCCTATGGTGGTCTAAGAAGGTTGTCATCTGATGAGATGAACTCCTTCATTAGCGAAGGGAAGATAATGACAGAACAGCCATTCTCTTCTAACAAAGGGTACTGGCTATTAATTGACACCAAACACATGAGACCTGAAATAGCTAGACTAACAGACGATCTGCCCC
This sequence comes from Procambarus clarkii, assembly GCF_020424385.1. NCBI lineage: Eukaryota > Metazoa > Arthropoda > Malacostraca > Decapoda > Cambaridae > Procambarus > Procambarus clarkii. Next base: position 1,358 of record NW_025555971.1, read on the forward strand.
TTTGTTTACACCATAGGGGAATAAGTATGGAGGATATCTCACCATTTAGTAGGGGACTTCTGGAAACAAATAACATTACAAAGCTCCCCCCAAAAAATATTAAGTTGGTAGGGGATCATCTCCCAAAGAAACATTATTTCATATCTCTACACCTCTTACAGTTATTTATTGAGATAGGACTTGAAGTAGGGGCTATTCATGCCGTTTATGAGTTCCACCAGTCTGATTTTATGGCAGAATTTGTTAACACCAACGTTAACAATAGAAATGCTTCCACCAGTAACGATAGGAAAACACTCTTTAAATTACTGACGAACAGTGTTTTTGGTAAAACACTACTGAACCCAGCCCGTTATGCCATTGACACCAAACTAGTGACTTCAGCTAGGGTCTTTTTACGAGAGGTGAAGAATCCTCGCTTTAAACGTATGGTGCATTTAGGTGACAATAAATTATTGTCTGTCAGTTCCAGACCATTCATTAAAATTACTCATCCTAATTACATTGGGTTCCAGATTCTTGAGCTAGCAAAATACAGTTTGTACCATTTTTGGTACAGGGTACTTAAGAACCACTATTCAGATAGGGCAGCACTGATATATAGCGATACAGACAGTTTCATCTTCAGTTTAATGACTGAAGATGTCTTTAACGAGATGGGGAAAGAACCCCTTAGATCATGGATCGATACCAGTAACTTCCCTGAAACTCACCCCTTGTATGATCCTTCTAAAAAGGGTGTTTTAGGTCTTTTAAAGTCAGAGGTTTCAGATAGACACATCCTTGAAGTTGTAGCTCTCAAGCCCAAAATGTATAGTTTGCTGTTGCACAACAATTCAAATTCCATTACCGCTAAGGGTATCCCCCGTGCTGTGCAAAGATCTTTAACTCCTAGACATTTTAAAGAAACCCTTCACAGTAAAGCAGTAGTAAATACTTTTCAATACTACCAAATTAGGAATTTAGGAGGGCAAATGGTCACCACCCATAATACTAAGAGGGGTTTAAGTGCATTTGATGATAAACGCTATTACCTAAATAAATACAAAAGCCTAGGCTATGGTCATCCAGACATACCACCTGACCCCCACCCATCCACCTCAACCCAAGGGGTGACTGCTGGAAGTGAAAGTGATGACGTCACCGAGCCACAAGGGGAGGAAGGGCGACACCCTTCCAGTGAGAGTGAACGCTATGACGACAGTAGCCCCCTAGGAGAGGAAGAAGAATCACAACACCTCTTTCTCCCTCTAGATGATGACTCATCGTCATCATCACCCCAGGAGGGGGAGGAAGACCCCACAACAGACCTGTGGGCACGGAGGAGGGGTCTAGTTAGACAATATTATGGGCGGGAATTAGATTACGACTACGTTTAAGCCACTATGTACTTTTGTTAATATATTGTATAAAACAAGTGTTATTTCTTTTCACCCACGTTTATTTTGAGTATATATATATCCTATATAGGTCCGGTCATATATGCACATAGTCCTGGAGGGGCCATTCAGACTTGTTCGAATATATATATCCTTAATTAGTCCTTTATAATGAGGTAGTGTTTAAACGGAGATACCCAGTGTAAGTGAAATGTGGTGGGAGCACACCGTAGACTACAATTTGAGGTGGGTCTATCTGTCACCCCGCCTCTGATTCCTTTGTCTGATAAGTGGGCCTATCTGGCTTCACGCCTCAGATTCCATTGTCTGATAAGTACCCCCCATTGTTTGTTAAGTGCGCCTATATGGCACGAATCATACTACTTGTGTTTGTAAACTAAAGTCTTTGAAAATGTAATAAGTTTTACGAAACACGCTCAAGTGTCGCGTCAGACTAGAAATAAAAATGAATTTTGGAGAATTGATCTTTGAATTACCATCAACAGTGAAAAGAAATGTAAGAAAGATAGAGAAAATTCGTGTTAGAAGTATTAATCTTACTTTTTCGGTCATATTTAATAATTTATATATATATATATATATATATATATATATATATATATATATATATATATATATATATATATATATATATATATATATATATATATATATATATATATATATATATATATATATATATATATATATATATATATATATATATATATATATATATATATATATATATATATATATTATATATATATATATATATATATATATATATATATATATATATATATATATATATATATATATATATATATATATATATATATATATATATATATATATATATATATATATTATTAAATATGACCGAAAAAGTAAGATTAATAATTCTAACACGAATTTTCTCTATCTTTCTTACATTTCTTTTCACTGTTGATGGTAATTCAAAGATCAATTCTCCAAAATTCATTTTTATTTCTAGTCTGACGCGACACTTGAGCGTGTTTCGTAAAACTTATTACATTTTCAAAGACTTTAGACATTTTCAAAGACTTTTCAAAGACCCACCTCAAGACTCCGCTCCAATATAGAAGCATCAAGAAATATGGACCAATAGGCTTTCTACAAACACTTCTATTCAATATCCATTGTTTCGTGTTCTGTCTTGTGTTGATGAAATTTATACCCTATTAATACTCTTGTTCTGTCTTGTGTTGATGAAATTAATACCCTATTAATACCACATCTTATATATATATATATATATATAAGCCTATACTTGCATAAACCACAAGTGAAGATTAAATAATCTTTGGACAACACCCACCAGTGGGACTCGAACCCAGAAAGCACAACTACCTTCCAGTAGCAGGCATAACTAGTATGCTTTAACCCACTACACCATCAGACCTTTCAAAAGAAGTAGATAGTTCGAGATATATATATCTCAAACATCTCTACTTCCCGAAGGCACCAGATGAGTGTGGGGTCAGTCTGCATTTTCCATCAAGCCACTGTCAATGTGAGAGAACTCGTGTCCAGCTTATAAGCCTATACTTGCATAAACCACAAGTGAAGATTAAATAATCTTTGGACAACACCCACCAGTGGGACTCGAACCCAGAAAGCACAACTACCTTCCAGTAGCAGGCATAACTAGTATGCTTTAACCCACTACACCATCAGACCTTTCAAAAGAAGTAGATAGTTCGAGATATATATATCTCAAACATCTCTACTTCCCGAAGGCACCAGATGAGTGTGGGGTCAGTCTGCATTTTCCATCAAGCCACTGTCAATGTGAGAGAACTCGTGTCCAGCTTATAAGCCTATACTTGCATAAACCACAAGTGAAGATTAAATAATCTTTGGACAACACCCACCAGTGGGACTCGAACCCAGAAAGCACAACTACCTTCCAGTAGCAGGCATAACTAGTATGCTTTAACCCACTACACCATCAGACCTTTCAAAAGAAGTAGATAGTTCGAGATATATATATCTCAAACATCTCTACTTCCCGAAGGCACCAGATGAGTGTGGGGTCAGTCTGCATTTTCCATCAAGCCACTGTCAATGTGAGAGAACTCGTGTCCAGCTTATAAGCCTATACTTGCATAAACCACAAGTGAAGATTAAATAATCTTTGGACAACACCCACCAGTGGGACTCGAACCCAGAAAGCACAACTACCTTCCAGTAGCAGGCATAACTAGTATGCTTTAACCCACTACACCATCAGACCTTTCAAAAGAAGTAGATAGTTCGAGATATATATATCTCAAACATCTCTACTTCCCGAAGGCACCAGATGAGTGTGGGGTCAGTCTGCATTTTCCATCAAGCCACTGTCAATGTGAGAGAACTCGTGTCCAGCTTATAAGCCTATACTTGCATAAACCACAAGTGAAGATTAAATAATCTTTGGACAACACCCACCAGTGGGACTCGAACCCAGAAAGCACAACTACCTTCCAGTAGCAGGCATAACTAGTATGCTTTAACCCACTACACCATCAGACCTTTCAAAAGAAGTAGATAGTTCGAGATATATATATCTCAAACATCTCTACTTCCCGAAGGCACCAGATGAGTGTGGGGTCAGTCTGCATTTTCCATCAAGCCACTGTCAATGTGAGAGAACTCGTGTCCAGCTTATAAGCCTATACTTGCATAAACCACAAGTGAAGATTAAATAATCTTTGGACAACACCCACCAGTGGGACTCGAACCCAGAAAGCACAACTACCTTCCAGTAGCAGGCATAACTAGTATGCTTTAACCCACTACACCATCAGACCTTTCAAAAGAAGTAGATAGTTCGAGATATATATATCTCAAACATCTCTACTTCCCGAAGGCACCAGATGAGTGTGGGGTCAGTCTGCATTTTCCATCAAGCCACTGTCAATGTGAGAGAACTCGTGTCCAGCTTATAAGCCTATACTTGCATAAACCACAAGTGAAGATTAAATAATCTTTGGACAACACCCACCAGTGGGACTCGAACCCAGAAAGCACAACTACCTTCCAGTAGCAGGCATAACTAGTATGCTTTAACCCACTACACCATCAGACCTTTCAAAAGAAGTAGATAGTTCGAGATATATATATCTCAAACATCTCTACTTCCCGAAGGCACCAGATGAGTGTGGGGTCAGTCTGCATTTTCCATCAAGCCACTGTCAATGTGAGAGAACTCGTGTCCAGCTTATAAGCCTATACTTGCATAAACCACAAGTGAAGATTAAATAATCTTTGGACAACACCCACCAGTGGGACTCGAACCCAGAAAGCACAACTACCTTCCAGTAGCAGGCATAACTAGTATGCTTTAACCCACTACACCATCAGACCTTTCAAAAGAAGTAGATAGTTCGAGATATATATATCTCAAACATCTCTACTTCCCGAAGGCACCAGATGAGTGTGGGGTCAGTCTGCATTTTCCATCAAGCCACTGTCAATGTGAGAGAACTCGTGTCCAGCTTATAAGCCTATACTTGCATAAACCACAAGTGAAGATTAAATAATCTTTGGACAACACCCACCAGTGGGACTCGAACCCAGAAAGCACAACTACCTTCCAGTAGCAGGCATAACTAGTATGCTTTAACCCACTACACCATCAGACCTTTCAAAAGAAGTAGATAGTTCGAGATATATATATCTCAAACATCTCTACTTCCCGAAGGCACCAGATGAGTGTGGGGTCAGTCTGCATTTTCCATCAAGCCACTGTCAATGTGAGAGAACTCGTGTCCAGCTTATAAGCCTATACTTGCATAAACCACAAGTGAAGATTAAATAATCTTTGGACAACACCCACCAGTGGGACTCGAACCCAGAAAGCACAACTACCTTCCAGTAGCAGGCATAACTAGTATGCTTTAACCCACTACACCATCAGACCTTTCAAAAGAAGTAGATAGTTCGAGATATATATATCTCAAACATCTCTACTTCCCGAAGGCACCAGATGAGTGTGGGGTCAGTCTGCATTTTCCATCAAGCCACTGTCAATGTGAGAGAACTCGTGTCCAGCTTATAAGCCTATACTTGCATAAACCACAAGTGAAGATTAAATAATCTTTGGACAACACCCACCAGTGGGACTCGAACCCAGAAAGCACAACTACCTTCCAGTAGCAGGCATAACTAGTATGCTTTAACCCACTACACCATCAGACCTTTCAAAAGAAGTAGATAGTTCGAGATATATATATCTCAAACATCTCTACTTCCCGAAGGCACCAGATGAGTGTGGGGTCAGTCTGCATTTTCCATCAAGCCACTGTCAATGTGAGAGAACTCGTGTCCAGCTTATAAGCCTATACTTGCATAAACCACAAGTGAAGATTAAATAATCTTTGGACAACACCCACCAGTGGGACTCGAACCCAGAAAGCACAACTACCTTCCAGTAGCAGGCATAACTAGTATGCTTTAACCCACTACACCATCAGACCTTTCAAAAGAAGTAGATAGTTCGAGATATATATATCTCAAACATCTCTACTTCCCGAAGGCACCAGATGAGTGTGGGGTCAGTCTGCATTTTCCATCAAGCCACTGTCAATGTGAGAGAACTCGTGTCCAGCTTATAAGCCTATACTTGCATAAACCACAAGTGAAGATTAAATAATCTTTGGACAACACCCACCAGTGGGACTCGAACCCAGAAAGCACAACTACCTTCCAGTAGCAGGCATAACTAGTATGCTTTAACCCACTACACCATCAGACCTTTCAAAAGAAGTAGATAGTTCGAGATATATATATCTCAAACATCTCTACTTCCCGAAGGCACCAGATGAGTGTGGGGTCAGTCTGCATTTTCCATCAAGCCACTGTCAATGTGAGAGAACTCGTGTCCAGCTTATAAGCCTATACTTGCATAAACCACAAGTGAAGATTAAATAATCTTTGGACAACACCCACCAGTGGGACTCGAACCCAGAAAGCACAACTACCTTCCAGTAGCAGGCATAACTAGTATGCTTTAACCCACTACACCATCAGACCTTTCAAAAGAAGTAGATAGTTCGAGATATATATATCTCAAACATCTCTACTTCCCGAAGGCACCAGATGAGTGTGGGGTCAGTCTGCATTTTCCATCAAGCCACTGTCAATGTGAGAGAACTCGTGTCCAGCTTATAAGCCTATACTTGCATAAACCACAAGTGAAGATTAAATAATCTTTGGACAACACCCACCAGTGGGACTCGAACCCAGAAAGCACAACTACCTTCCAGTAGCAGGCATAACTAGTATGCTTTAACCCACTACACCATCAGACCTTTCAAAAGAAGTAGATAGTTCGAGATATATATATCTCAAACATCTCTACTTCCCGAAGGCACCAGATGAGTGTGGGGTCAGTCTGCATTTTCCATCAAGCCACTGTCAATGTGAGAGAACTCGTGTCCAGCTTATAAGCCTATACTTGCATAAACCACAAGTGAAGATTAAATAATCTTTGGACAACACCCACCAGTGGGACTCGAACCCAGAAAGCACAACTACCTTCCAGTAGCAGGCATAACTAGTATGCTTTAACCCACTACACCATCAGACCTTTCAAAAGAAGTAGATAGTTCGAGATATATATATCTCAAACATCTCTACTTCCCGAAGGCACCAGATGAGTGTGGGGTCAGTCTGCATTTTCCATCAAGCCACTGTCAATGTGAGAGAACTCGTGTCCAGCTTATAAGCCTATACTTGCATAAACCACAAGTGAAGATTAAATAATCTTTGGACAACACCCACCAGTGGGACTCGAACCCAGAAAGCACAACTACCTTCCAGTAGCAGGCATAACTAGTATGCTTTAACCCACTACACCATCAGACCTTTCAAAAGAAGTAGATAGTTCGAGATATATATATCTCAAACATCTCTACTTCCCGAAGGCACCAGATGAGTGTGGGGTCAGTCTGCATTTTCCATCAAGCCACTGTCAATGTGAGAGAACTCGTGTCCAGCTTATAAGCCTATACTTGCATAAACCACAAGTGAAGATTAAATAATCTTTGGACAACACCCACCAGTGGGACTCGAACCCAGAAAGCACAACTACCTTCCAGTAGCAGGCATAACTAGTATGCTTTAACCCACTACACCATCAGACCTTTCAAAAGAAGTAGATAGTTCGAGATATATATATCTCAAACATCTCTACTTCCCGAAGGCACCAGATGAGTGTGGGGTCAGTCTGCATTTTCCATCAAGCCACTGTCAATGTGAGAGAACTCGTGTCCAGCTTATAAGCCTATACTTGCATAAACCACAAGTGAAGATTAAATAATCTTTGGACAACACCCACCAGTGGGACTCGAACCCAGAAAGCACAACTACCTTCCAGTAGCAGGCATAACTAGTATGCTTTAACCCACTACACCATCAGACCTTTCAAAAGAAGTAGATAGTTCGAGATATATATATCTCAAACATCTCTACTTCCCGAAGGCACCAGATGAGTGTGGGGTCAGTCTGCATTTTCCATCAAGCCACTGTCAATGTGAGAGAACTCGTGTCCAGCTTATAAGCCTATACTTGCATAAACCACAAGTGAAGATTAAATAATCTTTGGACAACACCCACCAGTGGGACTCGAACCCAGAAAGCACAACTACCTTCCAGTAGCAGGCATAACTAGTATGCTTTAACCCACTACACCATCAGACCTTTCAAAAGAAGTAGATAGTTCGAGATATATATATCTCAAACATCTCTACTTCCCGAAGGCACCAGATGAGTGTGGGGTCAGTCTGCATTTTCCATCAAGCCACTGTCAATGTGAGAGAACTCGTGTCCAGCTTATAAGCCTATACTTGCATAAACCACAAGTGAAGATTAAATAATCTTTGGACAACACCCACCAGTGGGACTCGAACCCAGAAAGCACAACTACCTTCCAGTAGCAGGCATAACTAGTATGCTTTAACCCACTACACCATCAGACCTTTCAAAAGAAGTAGATAGTTCGAGATATATATATCTCAAACATCTCTACTTCCCGAAGGCACCAGATGAGTGTGGGGTCAGTCTGCATTTTCCATCAAGCCACTGTCAATGTGAGAGAACTCGTGTCCAGCTTATAAGCCTATACTTGCATAAACCACAAGTGAAGATTAAATAATCTTTGGACAACACCCACCAGTGGGACTCGAACCCAGAAAGCACAACTACCTTCCAGTAGCAGGCATAACTAGTATGCTTTAACCCACTACACCATCAGACCTTTCAAAAGAAGTAGATAGTTCGAGATATATATATCTCAAACATCTCTACTTCCCGAAGGCACCAGATGAGTGTGGGGTCAGTCTGCATTTTCCATCAAGCCACTGTCAATGTGAGAGAACTCGTGTCCAGCTTATAAGCCTATACTTGCATAAACCACAAGTGAAGATTAAATAATCTTTGGACAACACCCACCAGTGGGACTCGAACCCAGAAAGCACAACTACCTTCCAGTAGCAGGCATAACTAGTATGCTTTAACCCACTACACCATCAGACCTTTCAAAAGAAGTAGATAGTTCGAGATATATATATCTCAAACATCTCTACTTCCCGAAGGCACCAGATGAGTGTGGGGTCAGTCTGCATTTTCCATCAAGCCACTGTCAATGTGAGAGAACTCGTGTCCAGCTTATAAGCCTATACTTGCATAAACCACAAGTGAAGATTAAATAATCTTTGGACAACACCCACCAGTGGGACTCGAACCCAGAAAGCACAACTACCTTCCAGTAGCAGGCATAACTAGTATGCTTTAACCCACTACACCATCAGACCTTTCAAAAGAAGTAGATAGTTCGAGATATATATATCTCAAACATCTCTACTTCCCGAAGGCACCAGATGAGTGTGGGGTCAGTCTGCATTTTCCATCAAGCCACTGTCAATGTGAGAGAACTCGTGTCCAGCTTATAAGCCTATACTTGCATAAACCACAAGTGAAGATTAAATAATCTTTGGACAACACCCACCAGTGGGACTCGAACCCAGAAAGCACAACTACCTTCCAGTAGCAGGCATAACTAGTATGCTTTAACCCACTACACCATCAGACCTTTCAAAAGAAGTAGATAGTTCGAGATATATATATCTCAAACATCTCTACTTCCCGAAGGCACCAGATGAGTGTGGGGTCAGTCTGCATTTTCCATCAAGCCACTGTCAATGTGAGAGAACTCGTGTCCAGCTTATAAGCCTATACTTGCATAAACCACAAGTGAAGATTAAATAATCTTTGGACAACACCCACCAGTGGGACTCGAACCCAGAAAGCACAACTACCTTCCAGTAGCAGGCATAACTAGTATGCTTTAACCCACTACACCATCAGACCTTTCAAAAGAAGTAGATAGTTCGAGATATATATATCTCAAACATCTCTACTTCCCGAAGGCACCAGATGAGTGTGGGGTCAGTCTGCATTTTCCATCAAGCCACTGTCAATGTGAGAGAACTCGTGTCCAGCTTATAAGCCTATACTTGCATAAACCACAAGTGAAGATTAAATAATCTTTGGACAACACCCACCAGTGGGACTCGAACCCAGAAAGCACAACTACCTTCCAGTAGCAGGCATAACTAGTATGCTTTAACCCACTACACCATCAGACCTTTCAAAAGAAGTAGATAGTTCGAGATATATATATCTCAAACATCTCTACTTCCCGAAGGCACCAGATGAGTGTGGGGTCAGTCTGCATTTTCCATCAAGCCACTGTCAATGTGAGAGAACTCGTGTCCAGCTTATAAGCCTATACTTGCATAAACCACAAGTGAAGATTAAATAATCTTTGGACAACACCCACCAGTGGGACTCGAACCCAGAAAGCACAACTACCTTCCAGTAGCAGGCATAACTAGTATGCTTTAACCCACTACACCATCAGACCTTTCAAAAGAAGTAGATAGTTCGAGATATATATATCTCAAACATCTCTACTTCCCGAAGGCACCAGATGAGTGTGGGGTCAGTCTGCATTTTCCATCAAGCCACTGTCAATGTGAGAGAACTCGTGTCCAGCTTATAAGCCTATACTTGCATAAACCACAAGTGAAGATTAAATAATCTTTGGACAACACCCACCAGTGGGACTCGAACCCAGAAAGCACAACTACCTTCCAGTAGCAGGCATAACTAGTATGCTTTAACCCACTACACCATCAGACCTTTCAAAAGAAGTAGATAGTTCGAGATATATATATCTCAAACATCTCTACTTCCCGAAGGCACCAGATGAGTGTGGGGTCAGTCTGCATTTTCCATCAAGCCACTGTCAATGTGAGAGAACTCGTGTCCAGCTTATAAGCCTATACTTGCATAAACCACAAGTGAAGATTAAATAATCTTTGGACAACACCCACCAGTGGGACTCGAACCCAGAAAGCACAACTACCTTCCAGTAGCAGGCATAACTAGTATGCTTTAACCCACTACACCATCAGACCTTTCAAAAGAAGTAGATAGTTCGAGATATATATATCTCAAACATCTCTACTTCCCGAAGGCACCAGATGAGTGTGGGGTCAGTCTGCATTTTCCATCAAGCCACTGTCAATGTGAGAGAACTCGTGTCCAGCTTATAAGCCTATACTTATAGGCTTATAAGCTGGACACGAGTTCTCTCACATTGACAGTGGCTTGATGGAAAATGCAGACTGACCCCACACTCATCTGGTGCCTTCGGGAAGTAGAGATGTTTGAGATATATATATCTCGAAATCTACTTCTTTTGAAAGGTCTGATGGTGTAGTGGGTTAAAGCATACTAGTTATGCCTGCTACTGGAAGGTAGTTGTGCTTTCTGGGTTCGAGTCCCACTGGTGGGTGTTGTCCAAAGATTATTTAATCTTCACTTGTGGTTTATGCAAGTATAGGCTTATAAGCTGGACACGAGTTCTCTCACATTGACAGTGGCTTGATGGAAAATGCAGACTGACCCCACACTCATCTGGTGCCTTCGGGAAGTAGAGATGTTTGAGATATATATATCTCGAACTATCTACTTCTTTTGAAAGGTCTGATGGTGTAGTGGGTTAAAGCATACTAGTTATGCCTGCTACTGGAAGGTAGTTGTGCTTTCTGGGTTCGAGTCCCACTGGTGGGTGTTGTCCAAAGATTATTTAATCTTCACTTGTGGTTTATGCAAGTATAGGCTTATAAGCTGGACACGAGTTCTCTCACATTGACAGTGGCTTGATGGAAAATGCAGACTGACCCCACACTCATCTGGTGCCTTCGGGAAGTAGAGATGTTTGAGATATATATATCTCGAACTATCTACTTCTTTTGAAAGGTCTGATGGTGTAGTGGGTTAAAGCATACTAGTTATGCCTGCTACTGGAAGGTAGTTGTGCTTTCTGGGTTCGAGTCCCACTGGTGGGTGTTGTCCAAAGATTATTTAATCTTCACTTGTGGTTTATGCAAGTATAGGCTTATAAGCTGGACACGAGTTCTCTCACATTGACAGTGGCTTGATGGAAAATGCAGACTGACCCCACACTCATCTGGTGCCTTCGGGAAGTAGAGATGTTTGAGATATATATATCTCGAACTATCTACTTCTTTTGAAAGGTCTGATGGTGTAGTGGGTTAAAGCATACTAGTTATGCCTGCTACTGGAAGGGTGTTGTGCTTTCTGGGTTCGAGTCCCACTGGTGGGTGTTGTCCAAAGATTATATATATATATATATATATATATATATATATATATATATATATATATATTATTAAATATGACGGAAAAAGTAAGATTAATAATTCTAACACGAATTTTTTCAATCTTTCGTACATTTCTTTTCACTGTTGGAGGTAAATCAAAAATCAATTCTCCAAAATTCATTTTTATTTCTAGTCTGACGCGCCACGAGCGCGTTTCGTAAAACTTATTACATTTTCAAAGACTTTAGTTTACAAATACACAACTGAATAGAACTTACGCATCTCCGTTTTTATATCTACATTTGAGAGAGGTGGATGGGGTGAGGTGGCATTAATAGGGAATTAATTTCATCAACACAAGACAGAACAAGAGGTGGTATTAATAGGGTATTAATTTCATCAACACAAGACAGAACACGAAACAATGGGTATTGAATGGAAGTGATTGTAGAAAGCCTATTGGTCCATATTTCTTGATGCTTCTATATTGGAGCGGAGTCTTGAGGTGGGTAGAATATAGTTGTGCATTAATTGGCTTTTGATTGCTGGTGTTGACTTTTTAATGTGTAGTGCCTCGCAAACGTCAAGCCGCCTGCTATCGCTGTATCTATCGATGATTTCTGTGTTGTTTACTAGGATTTCTCTGGCGATGGTTTGGTTGTGGGAAGAGATTATATGTTCCTTAATGGAGCCCTGTTGCTTATGCATCGTTAAACGCCTAGAAAGAGATGTTGTTGTCTTGCCTATATACTGGGTTTTTTTGAGCTTACAGTCCCCAAGAGGGCATTTGAAGGCATAGACGACGTTAGTCTCTTTTAAAGCGTTCTGTTTTGTGTCTGGAGAGTTTCTCATGAGTAGGCTGGCCGTTTTTCTGGTTTTATAGTAAATTGTCAGTTGTATCTTCTGATTTTTGTCTGTAGGGATAACGTTTCTATTAACAATATCTTTCAGGACCCTTTCCTCCGTTTTATGAGCTGTGGAAAAGAAGTTCCTGTAAAATAGTCTAATAGGGGGTATAGGTGTTGTGTTAGTTGTCTCTTCAGAGGTTGCATGGCGTTTCACTTTCCTTCTTATGATGTCTTCCACGAAACCATTGGAGAAGCCGTTGTTGACTAGGACCTGCCTTACCCTACAGAGTTCTTCGTCGACTTGCTTCCATTCTGAGCTGTGGCTGAGAGCACGGTCGACATATGCGTTAACAACACTCCTCTTGTACCTGTCTGGGCAGTCGCTATTGGCATTTAGGCACATTCCTATGTTCGTTTCCTTAGTGTAGACTGCAGTGTGGAAACCTCCGCTCTTTTCCATGACTGTTACATCTAGAAAGGGCAGCTTCCCATCCTTTTCCATCTCGTAAGTAAAACGCAGCACGGAACTCTGCTCAAATGCCTCCTTCAGCTCCTGCAGATGTCTGACATCAGGTACCTGTGTAAAAATGTCATCAACATACCTGCAGTATATGGCCGGTTTCAAGTTCATGTCGACTAAGACTTTTTGCTCGATGGTACCCATGTAGAAGTTTGCAAACAGGACACCTAGGGGAGAACCCATGGCGACCCCATCTACTTGCTTATACATCTGCCCATCCGGGCTCAAGAAGGGTGCCTCTTTAGTACAAGCTTGGAGTAGTTTCCTCAGAATATTTTCTGGTATGTCAAGAGGAGTACAGGCTGGATCACGATACACTCTGTTGGCTATCATCCCGATTGTCTCGTCCACAGGTACGTTGGTAAACAGCGATTCTACGTCCAACGAGGCTCTTATCCCTGTGGCCCGTGTGCCCCGCAGTAAGTCAACAAATTCCTTTGGAGACTTCAGGCTGAAGGCGCAAGGAACATAAGGAGTCAGCAGGCCGTTGAGTCGCTTCGCCAGTCTGTACGTGGGTGTGGGTATCTGGCTAATGATTGGCCGAAGTGGGTTTCCAGGCTTGTGTGTCTTGACATTTCCATACGCATATCCAGGTTTATATTCCCCAATGATCTTTGGCAGGTGGAGTCCGGATTTCTTGGCGTTCACAGTTTCGATCAGTTTGTTGACCTTTGCTTTTAATTCGGCTGTAGTGTCCTTCGTTACCCTTTGGAACTTAGTTTGGTCAGAGAGTATGATGTTCATTTTCGCCAGATATTCGTCTTTTTTAAGAATGACATATATTGGCGACTTGTCACCTCTCCTGACAACTATCTCCTTGTTCTCACGAAGGCTTTTAGCTGCCGCTTTGAGCTCGGGGGACAGTATGGTGCTTCTGTAATTGCCTCGATTCTTTCCTCCTTCTGCAATAAGTTCTGCTTGTAAGGTATCTTTGGTAGTGACCTTCTTTTGTGTCTCGAGGTCGAATATGTCGTCCAACAGAATTTCCAACTCTACTTTCCGGGCCATTTCACTCGGTCTGGACATAACGTGATAGTTTATGCCCAGATTTAGGAGAGTGACTTGGTCCTCAGTGAGGTTAATTCCTGCAAGGTTCAGGAAGCCATCTCTTGGTCGTGGAATTGCCATAGGTCCTCCATATAATGTTGTAAGTTTCTTGATAATCCTTGTTTCAGTGCTGAGGTGATAACAAGGATTATCAAGAAACTTACAAAATTATATGGAGGACCTATGGCAATTCCACGACCAAGAGATGGCGCTCGTGTCGCGTCACACTAGAAAAAAAAAGAATTTTGGAGAATTGATTTTTGATTTACCTTCAACAGTGAAAAGAAATGTACGAAAGATTGAAAAAATTCGTGTTAGAATTATTAATCTTATTTTTTCTGTCATATTTAATAATATATGTCTACAGGAAAGACTGCTACCAAAATATATTAAATATATATATATATATATATATATATATATATATATATATATATATATATATATATATATATATATATATATATATATATATATATATATATATATATATATATATATATATATATATATATGTCGTACCTAGTAGCAAGAACGCACTTCTCAGCCTACTATGCAAGGCCCGATTTGCCTAATAAGCCAAGTTTTCATGAATTAATTGTTTTTCGACTACCTAACCTACCTAACCTAACCTAACCCAACTTTTTCGGCTACCTAACCTAAACTAACCTATAAAGATAGGTTAGGTTAGGTTAGGTAGGGGTGGTTAGGTTCGGTCATATATCTACGTTAATTTTAACTCCAATAAAAGAAAATTAACCTCATACATAATGAAATGGGTAGCTTTATCATTTCAAAAGAAAAAAATTAGAAAAAATATATTAATTCAGGAAAACTTGGCTTATTAGGCAAATCGGGCCTTGCATACTAGGCTGAGAAGTGCGTTCTGGCTACTAGGTACGACATATATATATATATATATATATATATATATATATATATATATATATATATATATATATATATATATATATATATATATATATATATATATATATATATATATATATATATATATATATATTATATATATATATATAATATATATATATATAATTATATATATATATATATATATATATATATATATATATATATATATATATATATATATACATATATATATATATATATATATATATATATATATATATATATATATATATATATATATATATATATATATATATATATATATATATATATATATATATATATATATATATATATATATATATATATCGTTCTTTTTAAGAGGACATGTTGAGGGATATGTATTTTAGGTCTGACAGCTGAGTGGATAGCGCTTCGGATTCGTGGTCCTGAGGTTCCGGGTTCGATCCCCGGTGGAGGTAGAAACAAATGGCCAGAGTTTCTTTCATCCAGATGACCTGTTACCTAGCAGTAAATGGCCTGGGAGTTAGCCAGCTGCTACGAACTGCTTTCTGCGGGTGTGAAACAAAAAGGAAACCTGATCGAGAACCGGGCCGCAGGGAAGCTAAGCCCCGAAATCATCTCAAGATAACCTCATAAAGATATGTAGTGGTATTGGCATTTGTAAGTCGGCGGTAGCTGTAATATATGTACGTGGCTAATGATAATATTATTTAATGAATGAGAATGACATTTAGAGGATATGATACTTTGTGAAACAAGAAATACTTTAAGAGGCATAAATTAGAGTTCCTTCAAAGCAATTTACAGTACATTTTCTAGACCAATACTGGAATATGAAGCAACAATATGAATATTTCATCTTGTGAATCATAAGAGCCACATATAAAAAGTGTAGAGGTTTGCAAGAAGATAAGAGCCAGAGCTAAGATGGTTAAGCTATGAGGTTACGCTAATGGAAATAGATCTCACAACCCAAGAGGACAGAAGTAATAGCAGAGATATGATCACAACATACAAGATACAGAAAGAACTAGACGAGGTGAATAAGGACAGCCCCTTTTAAACTGGGAGAAAGAATGACAAGAGGACATAAGTGAAAGATGTAAACACAAATGAGTCGATGAAATATATGGATATATTCGTACCCAGTACGGTGGTCAGCAAATGCAATTGACTTAAAGAAGAAGTTGGGGAAGCCACCTCTAACTTTAAAACAATATTAGGCCAGGAATTCGAACATTAGGGTAATTATAGTATATCCCAATAGGCTCAGCAACAAGGACATAAAGAATTAGACCTAACTCACTCGTAGAATTACATTCCCACCCACCCACACACACACACACACACACACCGAATGACAGAAGACCCAGACAGGAATATGATAGAAACAACTTGGCCACCATCAATATAATACAGAGAGCAGCTTCTGTGGCTAGCAGGAACGGATCCAGACTACTAATCATCGGAGACTTCAACCATGGGAAGATAGATTGGGGGAACAGAGACCCACATGGAGACCCAGACACATGGAGAGCTAAGCTGCTGGATGTGGCAACAAGAAACTTTCTAAGTCAACACGTCAAGGGACCAACAAGAATGACAGGAGGGTTTGTACTGGAACACAATGAATGAACATATGGAAGGTATTTAAAGGCCGTCGGGTTTTGTCATTTAATTACAAAGAATAGACTCTGACAAATAAATACATATTAACATACTCTATTAGGTCAATACACTTCCAATACCCCTAGACCACTTGACCTCCGCGATCACCACCCACACTCGTAACTTCCGCCTAAGTCCCTAATACGGAATGATTACTACAATGCTCCACACCCGGTTAGTCTTACATTCAATACTCACATACTGCAGACTTATCTTGGTCACTAAGATCACAACAGGCTCTCGCATAGATGACTGCTACACTTCGCTGCTGCCACAAACGGAGACCTCGGAGGACTTGCCAGTTCAACTCCCACAACAAGACTGACTCCAGTCAGCCATGGCCTCAAACATTTCACCCCGCCTCTCAAGGAAGGAATAATCTGATTAACCTTATCCCTAGAGCGGTAACCTTGATCCTAGAAGCCTGACGAAGAATAATTCCTCTTTCCAGGAATTATTAATTTGGCTAAACAGCTTCGGTCTTAATCCATTGACCTTTCATAGATATGTGATCCATAGTCTGTCTACTTACATGTACTTCCAATCATCATTCGTTAAGTGTTGTATTAATGATCCTCTAGCTAATAATTCCTACTAACTTGTGGATTACAACACATGAACCAGCCTTGCTTGATCTGATATTTACCCTAAATGAGTTGGATACAAGGGAAGTTAAGTTGGAAGCCCCCTTGGGAATGAGTGATCATAGTGTATTGAGCTTTGAGTACCTGGTTGAGCTGGGAATTATCACCCCCAAAAAAGAACTGGGAACCAAAGGGCTGGCGTACCAAAAGGGAAACTATGAGCAAATGAATAAATTCCTATGGGATATACATTGGGACACAGAACTCGGAACCAAGTCCGTAAAAGACATGATGGACTATGTCACCCAAAAATGTCAGGAGGCTGTAAGCAGGTTTGTCCCAGTCCGACAAGAAAAAACAGAGAAGCAAAGGAAGAATCCGTGGTTTAATAAGGAATGTATGAAAGCAAAGGAGCTGAACAAAAGGGCATGGAGGAACTTCCGTAATAACAGAACACCAGAAAGTAGAGAGAGATACCAGAGAACCAGGAACGAGTATGTCAGTGTGAGAAGAGCAGCTGAGAAAAGGTATGAAAATGATATAGCTAATAAAGCCAAGACCGAACCAAAGCTACTACACAGTCACATCAGGAGGAAGACAACAGTGAATGAACAGGTGATGAAACTTAGGGTGGGCGAGGACAGATACACAGAGAATGACAAAGAGGTGTGTGAAGAACTCAACAAAAGGTTCCAGGAGGTCTTTAAAATAGAACAGGGAGATGTCGCGGCGCTAGAAGAGGTGGCAGCAAACCAGGTGACCTTGGATAGGTTCGAAATTACAAGAGATGAGGTCAACAAGCACCTATTGGAGCTGGATGTGAGAAAGCTGTTGGGCCGGATGGAATCTCGCCATGGGTATTAAACGAGTGTGCAGGAGCACTTTGCCTACCACTCTCCATAGTGTATAGTAGGTCACTGGAAACGGGGGACCTACCAGAAATATGGAAAACTGCTATTGTAGTACCAATATACAAAAAGGGTGACAGACAAGAGGCACTGAACTACAGGCAAGTGTCCTTAACTTGTATACCATGCAAGGTGATGGTGAAGATTGTGAGAAAAAACCTAGTAACACATCTGGAGAGAAGAGACTTCGTGACAACCCATCAACATGGGTTCAGGGAGGGTAAATCTTGCCTAACAGGATTGATAGAATTCTACGATCAGGCGACAAAGATTAAACACGAAAGAGAAGGGTGGGCGGACTGTATTTTTTTGGACTGTCGGAAAGCCTTTGACACAATATCCCATAAAAGGTTGATGCATAAGCTGGAGAAACAGGCAGGAGTAACTGGTAGGGCGTTCCTGTGGATAAGGGAGTACCTAAACAATAGGAAGCAGAGATTTACTGTGAGGGGTGAGACCTCCGATTGGCGTGAAGTCACCAGTGGAGTCCCACAGGGCTCTGTACTTGGATCTATCCTGTTTCTGATTTACGTAAATGATCTCCCAGAGGTTATAGACTCATTCCTCTCAATGTTTGCTGACGACGCCAAAATTATGAGAAGGATTAAGACAGAGGACTGCTTGAGGCTTCAAGAAGACCTGGACAAGCTGCAGGAATGGTCGAACAAATGGCTGTTAGAGTTTAATCCAAGCAAATGTAATGTAATGAAGATAGGGGTAGGAAGCAGGAGACCAGATACAAGGTATCACTTGGGAGATGAAATACTTCAAGAGTCCGAGAGAGAGAAAGACCTGGGGGTTGATATCACGCCAGACCTGTCCCCTGAAGCTCATATCAAGAGCATAACATCACCAGCATATGCCAGGTTGGCTAACATAAAAACGGCCTTTAGAAACTTGTGTAAGGAATCTTTCAGAACATTATATACCACATATGTCAGACCAATCCTGGAGTATGCGGCTCCAGCATGGAGTCCATATCTAGTCAAGCGTAAGACTAAAATGGAAAAGGTTCAAAGGTTTGTCACCAGACTAGTACCCGAGCTGAGAAGTATGAGCTACGAGGAAAGACTACGGGAATTAAACCTCACTTCGTTGGAAGACTGAAGAGTTATGGGGGACATGATCACCACATTCAAGATCCTCAAGGGAATCGACAGGGTTGATAAAGACAGGCTGTTTAACACAAGAGGCACACGCACTAGGGGACACAGGTGGAAGCTGAGTGCCCAAATGAGCCACAGAGATATTAGAAAGAACTTTTTTAGTGTCAGAGTGGTTGACAAATGGAATGGAAGTGCCACACAAGAGGCTAGTGCGAAAGTTGGAGATGCAGGCTGGAGTGAAAGGGAAGGTACTCCGGTGGATAGAGGAGTACCTAAGCAACAGGAGACAACGAGTCTGTGTGAGGGATGAGGTCTCAGATTGGCGAGACGTTACAAGTGGAGTCCCGCAGGGGTCAGTCCTTGGACCTATACTGTTTCTGGTACATGCAAATGATCTTCCAGAGGGTATAGATTCGTTCCTCTCAATGTTTGCCGACGATGCAAAAATTATGAGGAGGATTGAAACAGAGGATGATAGTAGGAGGCTGCAAGATGACCTAGATAGACTGAGTGAATGGTCCAACAAATAGCTGTTGAAATTCAACCCGAATAAATGCAAAGTAATGAAACTAGGCAGTGGAAACAGGAGGCCAGACACAGGATACAGAATAGAAGATGAAATACTTAATGAAACAGACAGAGAGAAAGATCTAGGAGTTGATATCACACCAAACCTGTCTCCTGAAGCCCACATATAGAGAATGACGTCTGCGGCATATGCGAGGCTGGCTAACATCAGAACGGCGTTCAGAAACCTGTGTAAGGAATCATTCAGAATCATGTACACCACATATGTAAGACCAATCCTGGAGTATGCGGCCCCAGCATGGAGCCCGTACCTTGTCAAGCACAAGACGAAGCTGGACAAAATCCAAAGGTATGCTACTAGACTAGTCCCAGAACTAAGAGGCATCAGTTATGAAGAAAGGCTGCGGGAAATGCACCTTACGTCACTGGAAGACAGAAGAGTAAGGGGGGACATGATCACAACCTACAAAATCCTCAGGGGAATCGACCGGGTAAACAAGGATGAACTATTCAACACTGGAGGGACGCGAACAAGGGGCACAGGTGGAAACTGAGTACCCAAATGAGCCACAGAGACATTAGAAAGAACTTTTTCAGTGTCAGAGTAGTTAGTAAATGGAATGCACTAGGAAGTGATGTGGTGGAGGCTGACTCCATACACAGTTTCAAATGTAGATATAATAGAGTCCAGTAGGCTCAGGAATCTGTACACCAGTTGATTGACGGTTGAGAGGCGGGACCAAAGAGCCAAAGCTCAACCCCCGCAAGCACAATTAGGTGAGTACACACAAACACACACACACACACAAGGCAATAAAGAGAAGGGTGGGCAGACAGCATTTTTTTGGATTGTCAGAAAGCCTTTGATACAGTGCCACACAAGAGGCTAGTGAAAAAGCTCGAGATGCAAGCTGGAGTGAAAGGGAAGGTACTCCGTTGGATACAGAAGTACCTTAGCAACAGAAGACCATGAGTCAGTGTGAGGGGTGAGGTCTCAGATTGGCGAGACGTTACAAGTGGAGTCCCGCAGGGGTCAGTCCTTGGACCTATACTGTTTCTGATATATGTAAATGATCTCCCAGATGGAATAGAATCGTTTCTCTCTATGTTTGTCGATGATGCAAAAATTATGAGGAGGATTGAAACTGAGGACGATAGTAGGAGGCTACAAGATGACCTAGACAGACTGAGTAAATGGTCCAACAAATGGCTGTTGAAGTTCAATCCGAGTAAACGCAAAGTAATGAAACTAGGCAGTGGAAACAGGCCAGACACAGGATACAGAATAGGAGATGAAGTACTTAATAAAACGGACAGAGAGAAAGATCTAGGAGTTGATATCACACCAAACCTGTCTCATGAAGCCCACATAAAGAGAATAATGTCTGCGGCATATGCGAGGCTGGCTAACATCAGAACAGCGTTCAGGAACCTGTGTAAGGAATCATTCAGAATCTTGTACACCACATATGTAAGACCAATCCTGGAGTATGCGGCCCCAGCATGGAGCCTGTATCTTGTCAAGCACAAGACGAAGCTGGAAAAAGTCCAAAGGTATGCCACTAGGCTAGTCCCAGAACTAAGAGGCATGAGTTACGAGGAAAGGCTGCGGGAAATGCATCTTACGACGCTATAAGACAGAAGAGTAAACGGAGACCTGATCACAACTGTTACGGACCCGAATCCAGCGTCCGAGCACGGAGCAGTGACGACCGCGCCATCTGTGGGTCAGCTCCCGAAACCCCCTCCAAATGGACGACGACACCTGGTGAGGACGAGGTGTACTGGCCACGAGGGCCAGTTTCCAGTCCTGTTCAGCTCACAACACAGCCGCTGCTGACCTCTGGTGAGGTGCTGCTCAGACGACAACGCCATCTATGGAGTGGATAGGTGGGCGTTTGGGTCTGAGCCTGGAAGTGAGGTGCTTTAGTGTGTCCCTGTTATTGATGACGTGTCTGCTTACAGAGTCGACCTGGTACTGCTGTAATGGAAGTTGAGTCAGTCTACCCAAGGCAGCCATCTCGACACCAAGTGTTTTGCTGCAGCAGCTGTGAGTTGCCTCCCGGATGAACACTGTGGTGTTACCCTGCCTGAGAAGCGGCAGTTGAGGATTGTCATACCCGGGACTGACTGGTGGAGACGATTAACCACTGGGGTATTGTGGACAGGAGAGTGATCTGTGGTATCACACGAGGCTCCTGACTAGGGCGCTACCCTAGTATCGCTCGTGGAGTGGAGTGGCCTGACCAGCGTTGCTGATCCGGAACCTGCCAGCTGTCTGCTGGACTTGTGGTTGACGGCCTCCACGGCAGTGCCCCCAGTGGAACTGTGTTTTGGCTGGCCTGTGGCCGGGGTAGACTCAGCTTTTCGAAGGATTCGTCGTGAGGCCACGAGAGCACCAAGAACTTGGCATCGAGAAGATCCAGAGTCTTCGGAAGAAGACGACAGTGTAGATAATACCCCTGTGTAGTGTTTATACCCTCCCCCGAGTAATCTTCTTATATATATTTATTGGTGAAGGTGCTAATTATAATATTAAGTTTTTGCCTTTCTTTCCCTTCCCCTCATAGTTTACTTGCGTTACTGATCACATCCCTTGAAAGCCACTACTGGCTTGGGGCCGGATACCCTTCCTCTAACGACATCAGAGTAAGAATCCAGTTGCGACCCGAGAGGGCCGTAACAACAACCTACAAAATCTTCAGAGGAATCGACCGGGTAAACAGGGATAAACTATTCAACACTGGTGGGACGCGAACAAGGGGACACAGGTGGAAACTGAGTACCCACATGAGCCACAGAGACGTTAGAAGGAACTTTTTCAGTGTCAGAGTAGTTAACGGATGGATTGCATTAGGCAGTGATGTGGTGGAGGCTGACTCCATACACAGTTTCAACTGTAGATATGATAGAGCCCAGTAGGCTCCGGAATCTGTACACCAGTTGATTGACAGTTGAGAGGCGGGACCAAAGAGCCAAAGCTCAACTCCTGCAAGCACAAATACGTGAGTACAAATAGGTGAGTACACACACACACACACACACACTAACACACTAACACACATATATATACACATACACACACACACACAAAATGAAAATATATTTAGGATTTTTTTTTAACGACAGTAAGTTAAGAGTGCTCTGATAGGTTAGGTGGGCAGGAAATTGAAATGAAATCGACACACAAAAGTGACGTACTGTTCCGTTTTCTGTTTGAGTCGTCCGGCTTACTCGGCCAGCTTAGAAAAGGAGTGTTTCCATTAACGTTGATATCTAACTTGGGGGTTGAAATCACGCCAGACCTGTCTCCTGCAGCCCATATCAAGAGGATAACATCAGCGGCATATACCAGGCTGGCCAACATACGAACAGCATTCAGAAACTTGTGTAAAGAGTCATTCAGAACTTTGTATACCACATATGGCAGGCCAATCCTGGAGTATGCAACCCCAGCATGGAGTCCATATCTAGTCAAGGATAAGTCTAAACTGGAAAAGGTTCAAAGGTTTGCCACCAGACTAGTACCCGAGCTGAGAGGTATGAGCTACGAGGAGAGACTACGGGAATTATGCCTCACTTCGCTGGAAGACAAAAGAGTTAGGGGGGACTTGATCACCACATTCAAGATTCTGAAGGGAATTGATAGGGTAGATAGAGACAGGCTATTTAACACACGGGGCACACACACAAGTGGACACAGGTGGAAACTGAGTGCCCAAATGAGCCACACAGATATTAAAAAGAACTTTTTTAGTGTCAGATTGGTTGACAAGTGGAATGCATTAGGAAGTTATGTGGTGGAGGCTGACTCCATACACAGCTTCAGGTGTAGATAAGATTGAGCCCAGTAGGCTCAGGAATCTGTACACCTGTTGATTGACGGTTTGAGAGGCGGTACCAAAGAGCCAGAGCTCAACCCCCGCAAACACAACTAGGTGAGTACAACAAGATGAATATACACACACACACACACACACACACAAGCAGAAATAGGTGAGAACAAATAGGTAAGTACACACACACACACACACACACACAGCAGAGTGACGCAGTGGAAGCGTGCTGGGACCATAATCCAGAGGTCCATAGATCGAAACAACGCTCTGCTACGAAATTGTTTTGGAATTACAAATAAAGCAAATGAACTTGGAGAATGGGTACTAGAGGAAAACCCAGACATAATAGCTCTCACAGAAACAAAGCTGACGAAAACAATAACAAATGCAGTGTTCCCACAGGACTATTATGTTATGAGGAAAGAGAGAGAAGGAAGAGGTGGTGGTGGTGTAGCTCTGCTGGTAAGTAATGGCTGGGATTTTGAGGAGTTGGTTGTTCAAGGATGTGAAGGTTTCAGTGACTACATAATAGGAACAATAACAACTGGAGGGCAAAAAAATTATAGTCGTAGTCATATATAATCCACCAGCAAATGACAGAAGACCCCAGACAGGAATATGATAGAAACAATACGGCCACCATTACAATAATAGAGAGAGCAGCTTCAGTTGCTAGCAGGAATGGATCTGGGGTACTAATCATTGGAGACTTCAACCATGGGAAGATAGATTGGGAGAACAGAGACCCGCATGGAGGACCAGAAAAATAGAGAGTTAAGCTGCTGGACGTAGCAGCAAGAAACTTTCTAAGCCAGCACATCAAGGATCCAACAAGAATGAGAGGAGAAGATGAACCAACAATGCTTGATCTGATATTTACCCTAAATGAGTGGGATATAAGGGAAGTCAAGATGGAAGCACCCTTGGGGATGAGTGATCATAGTGTATTGAACTTTGAGTACCTGGTAGAGCTAGGAATTATCCACCCCGAAAAAGAACTAGGAAACAAAAGGCTGTCATACCGAAAGAGAAATTATGAGATGAGAAGCTTCCTAAGGGAAATACCTTGGGACACAGACCTCTGAACTAAGTATGTACATGATATGATGGACTATGTCACCCAAAAGTGTCAGGAGGCAGTAAGCAGATATATCCCGGCCCAAAAGGAAAAATCCGAGAAGCAAAAGAAGAATCCATGGTATAATTGGGCATATATGAAAGCAAAGAAACTGAACAAAAGGGCGTGGAGGAACTTCCGGAATAACAGAACACCAGAAAGCAGAGTGAGATACCAGAGAACCAGGAATGAGTATGTCAGGGTGAGACGAGAAGCCGAGAAAGGTTATGAAAATGATATAGCAAACAAAGCTAAGACCGAACCAAAGCTACTCCACAGTCACATCAGAAGGAAAACAACAGTCAAAGAACAGGTAGTGAAACTTAGAACAGGCGAGGACAGGTATACAGAGAATGACAAAGAGGTGTGTGATGAACTCAACAAGAGGTTTCAAGAGGTCTTCACAACAGAACAAGGTGAGTTCACTGTGCTAGGAGAAAGGAAAGTAAACCAGGCGGCCTTGGAAGAGTTCGAAATTACGAGAGAGGAGGTCAAGAGACACCTGCTGGATCTGGATGTTAGAAAGGCTGTTGGTCCAGACGGGATCTTGCCATGGGTACTGAAAGAGTGTGCAGAGGCACTTTGCTTGCCACTCTCCATAGTGTATAGTAGGTCACTGGAGACGGGAAACCTACCAGAAATATGGAAGACGGCGAATGTGGTCCCAATATAGAAAAAAGCCGGCAGGCAAGAGGCACTGAACTACTGGCCAGTGTCCTTGACTTATATACCATGCAAGGTGATGGAGAAGATCGTGAGAAAAAACCTGGTAACACATCTGGAGAGAAGGGACTTCGTGACAAATTGCCAAAATGGGTTCAGGGAGGGCAAATCTTGCCTGACAGGCTTAATAGAATTCTACAACCAGGTGACACAGAATAAGCAAGAAAGAGAGGGCTGGGCGGACTGCATTTTCTTAGATTGTCGCACAGTACCGCATAAGAGGCTGGTACATAAGCTGGAGAGACAGGCAGGTGTAGCTGGTAAGGTGCTCCAGTGGATAAGGGAGTACCTAAGCAATAGGAAGCAGAGAGTTACGGTGAGGGGTGAGACCTCCGATTGGCGTGAAGTCACCAGTGGAGTCCCACAGGGCTCTGTACTCGGTTCTATCTTGTTTCTGTTATATGTAAATGATCTCTCGGAGGGTATAGATTCATTTCTCTCAATGTTTGCGGATGATGCCAAAATTATGAGAAGGATTAAGACCGAAGAGGACAGTTTGAGGCTTCAAGCAGACTTAGACAAGCTGAAGGAATGGTCGAACAAATGGTTGTTAGAGTTTAACCCAACCAAATGTAATGTAATGAAGATAGGTGTAGGGAGCAGGAGGCCAGATACAAGGTATCATCTGGGAGAGGAAATTCTTCAGGAGTCAGAGAAAGAAAAAGACTTGGGGGTTGATATCACGCCAGACCTGTCTCCTGATTCCCATATCAAGAGGATAACATCAGTGGCATATGCCAGGCTGGCCAACATACAAACGGCATTCAGAAACATGTGTAAAG
Source organism: Procambarus clarkii (assembly GCF_020424385.1). NCBI lineage: Eukaryota > Metazoa > Arthropoda > Malacostraca > Decapoda > Cambaridae > Procambarus > Procambarus clarkii. The sequence continues at coordinate 28,004 of NW_025555971.1, forward strand.
AATCATTCAGAACTTTGTATACCACATATGTCAGGCCAATCCTGTAGTATGCAGCCCCAGCATGGAGTCCATATCTAGTCAAGGATAAGACTAAACTGGAAAAGGTTCAAAGGTTTGCCACCAGACTAGTACCCGAGCTGAGAGGTTTGAGCTACGAGGAGAGACTACGGGAATTAAACCTCACTTTGCTGGAAGACAGAAGAGTTAGGGGGACATGATCACCACATTCAAGATTCTGAAGGAAATTGATAGGGGTAGATAAAGACAGGCTTTTTTAACACAAGGGTCACATGCACTAGGGGACACAGGTGGAAACTTAGCGCCCAAATGAGCCACAGAGATATTAGAAAGAACTTTTTTAGTGTCAGTGTGGTTGACAAATGGAATGCATTAGGAAGTAATGTGGTGTAGGCTGACTCCATACACAGTTTCAGGTGTATATATGATAGAGCCCAATAGGCTCAGGAATCTGTACACCTGTTGATTGACGGTTGAGAGGCGGGACCAAAGAGCCCCCGCAAACACAACTAGGTGAGTACACACACACACACATAAACACACACACACACACATAAACACACACACACACACACATACACACACATACACACACACACACACACCAAAGAGCCAGATATCAACCCCCGCAAGCACAATTAGGTGAGCACACACATTAGAGTTGGGATATGATAGGAACGTATAAAATACTCAGGGGGATTGACAGAGTGGACAATGACGAATGTTCACACAGAATAGTAACATAACGAGGGGACATGATTGAAAGCTGGAAACTCAGATGAGTCACAGAGATGTTAGGAAGTATTCTTTTGGCGTGAGAGAAGTGCAAAATTGGAATTCACTTAAGGAGCAGGTTGTGGAAGCAAATACTGTTCATAATTTTAAAACTAGATATGATAGGGAAATAGAAACTGGAGTCATTGATGTAAACAACAGATGTATCGAAAGGCGGGATCCAATAATCAATGCTCGATCCTTCAGGCATAAATTGGTGAGTACACCCACACACCCACACACACACACACACCCACACCCACACACACACACACACACACACACACACACACACACACAAATATAGAACCCGCCCTTCCACTCTTTCTTCTTAACACACACACACACACAAACGCAAGATGGAATTATATCGAAAAACGAAATCCCAGCCTTGATTGATGGCCAGGTCCTAGCTGGTCCAATTGTCGGGGGGGGGGGGGAGGATGTGGCATCACGATTTAACTCCTTCTTGCCCATCATTGTGGCCTTCTTCCTCTCTTCTCTTGCAGTGGTCTACTTATTTTTCTTATCTTCTCCTTCTCCCTCCCCATTTATTAAGCATTTCTTTGATAATGCTTTTCGTGAATTTTCTGTTTGCATTGAAAGGGTTTCGGTAGTATAGTCGGGTTCGTTCTCGACGAACAATCGGGAATTCCGGGTTCGAATCTCGAACGGGGCAGAATGTTTGTGCGAGTTTCACCTAATGCACCTGTTCACCTAGCCATATATAGGTATTCAGGCGGTAGTCAGCTTGCTGTGGGGTTGCGTCCTGGAGAGGGGTCATGAATTGGACCATGGGAGGGACCTTTGATACAAGCTTAACTTGAATATAAACACTGGCTGCCTGTCCCCTGATATAACGAGTTACTACTCCTGCCGTTTTCCCGCGCATTGTCATGATTTACTGGAAAACGATGAACAGAATTCATTCGGTTAGAGTGACGAAGAAAATTAATAGTGAAGATGATTATGGCGATGAAGATAGCATAACCATTGAAGATATTAAGTAGTGACGATGTCAGATGAGGGGAGAGGGAGAAAGAAGAGAGGTGGAATGGGTTGGGGAGGGTAGAGACAGACTCTCCCGGGCACCACCGGGTAAACAGTAAATTAGAGCATCGAGAAATCCCATGAATACACTAATTGCTATTCAGGGATCGCCCAGTCTCTGGTAGTTACAGCACCAGTATTACCGCAAGTGTTTCAGGTATCCTAACCAAGCCTAACTTAACCTAACCTCACCTAACCTAACCTACCTTATCCTAACGTTATGAAAAACATATTAATTTGTATCACTAGAATAATTTTCCGCTCGTTTTACCAACCACTTGGGTTGGACGGTAGAGCAACGGTCTCGTTACATGCAAGTCGGCGTTCAATCCCCGACCGTCCACAAGTGGTTGGGCATCATTCCTTTCCCCTCCCTCGTCCCATCCCCAATCCTTATCCTGACCCATTCCAAGTGCTATATAGTCGTGATGGCTTCGCGCTTTTCCCTGATAGTTCCTTTCCTTTCTCCTGGCTTTTGCATTATAGAGCTCATGCAAGCTCGGTCCTGATGGGATACGAACCCTGAAGATTACAGTATCCCTTATCCGTTCGATAACGTAAATGCAGCTGCATTCGACAATGTCGAATTCAGAGTAAAAATCCTTGTAAACAATATGTACGCATAAAAATTACACATGGACTCGTCCTTGTAGATTTCGGGGCTGGATCTTTTGGCGGGGAACAGGAGCTGAAGCTCAATTCGCGTATTGGATTGTATACTGGACATGCATATGAACAAATGCACGCGTATGCACACACAAACAGCAGAAAAAAACACACAAAATGATAGACATAACGTACATCAAATGGCAGATAAAACACACACTAAACGATACCCAAAATGCACTCAAATACCAGATAAAATACACTTAAAATTACACCCAAAACGCACCCAAATAGCAGATAAACACACAAAACGAAACCCCAAAACTCACAATACCGCAGAATAAAGCAACGAAATAAAAACACACAGACACACACAAAACGAAAAATATAATCGCACATAAACAAATATCCGCAAACACACATACACAACAAACACCAATCCATTACCACCCACCATCCTCCCCCTTTCCCCCGATCACAAGCTGCACGATAAGGATACCAAAAGCATTATTTTTTTTAATTCAAAACTGTAAATCAAAACAATGTACATATATATATATATATATATATATATATATATATATATATATATATATATATATATATATATATATATATATATATATATATATATATATATAGTAAGATTAATAATTCTAACACGAATTTTCTATACCCACACCCACGTACAGACTGGCGAAGCGACTCAACGGCCTGCTGACTCCTTATGTCCCTTGCGCCTTCAGCCTGAAGTCTCCAAAGGAATTTGTTGACTTACTGCGGGGCACACGGGCCACAGGGATAAGAGCCTCGTTGGACGTAGAACCGCTGTTTACCAACGTACCTGTGGACGAGACAATCGGGATGATAGCAGACAGAGTGTATCGTGATCCAGCCTGTACTCCTCTTGACATACCAGAAAATATCCTAAGGAAACTACTCCAAGCTTGTACTAAAGAGGCACCCTTCTTGAGCCCGGATGGGCACATGTATAAGCAAGTAGATGGGGTCGCCATGGGTTCTCCCCTAGGTGTCCTGTTTGCAAACTTCTACATGGGTACCATCGAGCAAAAAGTCTTAGTCGACATGAACTTGAAACCGGCCATATACTGCAGGTATGTTGACGACATTTTTACACAGGTACCTGATGTCAGACATCTGCAGGAGCTAAAGGAGGCATTTGAGCAGAGTTCCGTGCTGCATTTCACTTACGAGATGGAAAAGGATGGGAAGCTGCTCTTTCTAGATGTAACAGTCATGGAAAAGAGCGGAGGTTTCCACACTGCAGTCTACACTAAGGAAACGAACATGGAATGTGCCTAAATGCCAACAGCGACTGCCCAGACAGGTACAAGAGGAGTGTTGTTAACGCATATGTCGACCGTGCTCTCAGCCACAGCTCAGAATGGAAGCAAGTCGACGAAGAACTCTGTAGGGTAAGGCAGGTCTTAGTCAACAACGGCTTCTCCAATGGTTTCGTCGAAGACATCATAAGAAGGAAAGTGAAACGCCATGCAACCTCTGAAGAGACAACTAACACAACACCTATACCCCCTATTAGACTATTTTACAGGAACTTCTTTTCCACAGCTCATAAAACGGAGGAAAGGGTCCTGAAAGATATTGTTAATAGAAACGTTATCCCTACAGACAAAAATCAGAGGATACAGCTGAACATATAATCTCTTCCCACAACCAAACTATCGCCAGAGAAATCCTAGTAAACAACACAGAAATCATCGATAGATACAGCGATAGCAGATGGCTTGACGTTAGCGAGGCACTACACATTAAGAAGTCAACACCAGCAATCAACAGCCAATTAATGCACAACTATATTCTACCCACCTCAAGACTCCGCTCCAATATAGAAGCATCAAGAAATATGGACCAATAGGCTTTCTACAATCACTTCCATTCAATACCCATTGTTTCGTGTTCTGTCTTGTGTTGATGAAATTAATACCCTATTAAATACCACCTCACCCCATCAACCTCACTCAAATGTAGATATAAACAAATCGGAGATGTGTAAGTTCTATTCAGTTGTGTATGTGTAAACTAAAGTCTTTGAAAATGTAATAAGTTTTACGAGACGCGCTCAAGTGTCGCGTCAGACTAGAAATAAAAATGAATTTTGGAGAAATGATTTTTGAATTACCACCAACAGTGAAAAGAAATGTACGGAAGATCGAGAAAATTCGTGTTAGAATTATTAATCTTACTTTTTCGGTCATATTTAATAATATATGTCTACAAGAAAGACTGCTACCAAAATATACTAAAATATATATATATATATATATATATATATATATATATATATATATATATATATATATATATATATATTTTGTGACGATAATCTCTTTCAAGAGAGATTGAGCCTGCTCTTCCCTATATCATTCACGTCATTTTACAAGTACAAGATGTTACATTAAAGATACGTCCACCAGTATCGCAAAACGTTTTGCCCAGGAAGCAAAGCGTACCTTGCACCACCCGACACGCCGGCTCTCCACCCGTCGTCAACGAGCAAACTACCCATTCTCCGCCCGCCTGCTCCTTATTGGCTGGTGTATCGCCGACAGCACACCTGCACCTGCACTCACGCCCTCTACCTGAGTCGACGTCTGGGCCAGCTCAAGCCGTCCTCCTCAGAATATCTCTGTGCTCTTAGAAGTTGACATCTCTCTCTGGTATACTAAGCCCTTGCTGTCGTGTACTAAGGGAGGTGGCAGCTCTAGCCAATATTCTCAGCACCTTATTATTATTGTCTTGCACATTATTTTATTTTACAGTAAATTTTCACATCTATTAATTATTCATGTTGTTTTGTTTTGAATTTTACGTAAGCCAAGGGATTGTCTTTGTTCATATCTTGTTTTCTAAAGTAATTAGAATGTCATTGTTTATATTTTGTGTTTTGCGTGTCTTCCCATTACCTTACCACAGACAAACAGGCAAGCAGTCTCTTTTCTTTTATGTAAGTGTGACCAGGCATTGACACCTGCCATTGGAGGACTGCCGAACATCAACACTCCAACACTTTATCGTCACATTTCATGGGGGCCTGTCCAAGAAGCTTCACACAGGTACTAGTACCAGAACGTAAATTTGTGGTAAGCGTACTTGGCTTTGGTACAGTTGCTTTTCACTATTTTCATTATTCAATTTTATTTTCATATGGTGCTGTGTGTATTGTGCATTCCGAGAGTAGCATATGGTGAAGGTGAGACAACTTTGGATTACGTGGTGACTGTAGGCCTCAGTCATTCTCTTAATTGGTCATCTCTCCCTCCGTGTTATTACTCGTGTTTACCAACTTTTGTCCCTAGGATATTTCGTATATTTTCGCCAGATCATCATATTGGTACCCTGGTACTTTGGTCTGTCCCCGGGTCAAGAGCACCTAATCTTCTGCAATCCGACTGTAGGAGGATAAAGAGGGCCATAGTTCCTCTAGCACGAACTTTGTTGCTGAATTGGTACGTCAGCAGCAGTTCTCGTCACCAGTTGACACCTCGCACCCCTACACGTCGGTCAGAGATGATGATATTTACTTAGGTAGGGAATTAGCTTTCTTTTTTCAGAGCACAAAAGTTCGCTAATTCTGTAAGTATCATATTTCATTTCAGTGGGAAAAACTTGCTTATGTCCTATAGAGACTCGGCAAGGTATGCCTACATTCTTGGACTACCTAATTCACTTTTGAGGCAATTAAATGTTTCATTTGTTTTAGAAACTCAGTTTCGCTTGTTTAGTAGGATTTTCTTGCCCTTATCCTCTTACATTGAGTACCGGGTACAAGATTTCCTGCGATCTTGATTTATTAATCATTTACCATCTTGAAATTAACATTAATTGTTAATGATCCCACAGGATAGGTACCAGTTGCCACGTTGTCCTGTTTCTGGCATTCACCATATCACAACAGTGTATTCGTTGTACATTTATTTGCTAATTTCACCATGTTTCGTCTCCAAGCTTTCCGTGCAGATCCAGCAGGTGAAATAGGGAACTTAAGTCGTGCCAAGAGGACTGAATTACAAACTCTTGCACATGAGTATCGACTAGGTCTTCCCCATGGAGCCAACAAAAATAAACTGCATAACCTGTTACTGGATCATCTCTTAGAGGAAGGTAAGATTGACTCTGAAACTCACGAAACTTACTCTATTGCAGATAAACCTGATTTGGCAGCTATGAAACTCAAACTAGAACTTGCCAAGATCGAGAGAGAGCAGCAAAGGGAAGCCCTCGAACAACAAAAAGAAGCACTACAAATAAAAGAAGGAGAAGCTGCCTTGAGAAAAGAGGAAGCTGCAATCAGGAAAGAAGAACAAGAACGTGAGATTGCAATACTCCGTGAACGTGAGCGAGTACAGCTTGAAGCAAAACAACGCCACCTGGAGATGCAACGCGAGCATGACAAACAACAAGCAGCTCGGGCTATGGAATGTCGTCAACAAGAACTCGCGTTGGAAACTACACACCTCACTCAACGCCAGCAAGCTACCGCCAGTCTTCCAGTAAGTTTCAATATCTCCCATGCAAGTAAGTTAATGCCACCATTCGTAGAGACAGAGGTCGATGTATTTTTTACCACCTTTGAGACCCTTGCTAATCAACTTAGCTGGCCTGCCGACCAATGGGCAACCCTTCTCAGAGTACATCTCACAGGTAGAGCTGCAGTTACACTCAGTACTTTGGCGTCTGAGAATGACTACCAGACCCTGAAGCAAGCAGTGTTGGACGCCTACCTTCTCTCCACCGAAAGCTACCGAAGAAAATTCCGTGACCACCTAGAGGCAAGTACCACCACCTTTCTAGAATTTGCTAATACTAAAAGGAGATATTTTATGAAATGGCTGGAAGCAGCACATGTCTTTACCTTTGCAGAACTCGTCAACCTCATGCTAGTTGAAGAATTCTTGAGGCGTGTGCCTCCTCCTGTCCGTCTATATTTAGCAGATAAAGAAGAAACCGACTACCTAAAATGTGCTAAGTCGGCTGACACTTACAGCCTCATCCACCGGCTGACACCAGAACAACCTTCCAGTAAGAAGTCTTGGTACAGTTACGAGAAAGTGAGCACCGATCAAGCTGGCTCGCAATTGTACTGTAAGTATTGTAGACTCAATGGACATACTATAGATAAATGTGGTAAGTCTCAATACAAAGGTAATACTGAATCCACAAAACCCAAACAGACTCCTCCTAAGTCCGGCAAGCCTGTGATGAATGTTGGTGTTCATGTTAATGATCTTTTTCTCTTCAGTAAACACCTGTATCTTGGAACTGTCTCTACCAACGGTTCAGATCCGTAGGGACGTTTCAAACTGAAGATCTTGAGGGACACAGCGGCTCTTCAATCAATCATTTTGAAATCAGCTGTGCCCAATATCGCCTACACCGGGGAAACCGTCTTCATCAATGACCTCACTGCTAGCACTCCTTATCCTCTCGCCAGAGTCCACCTGGATTGTCCCTTCGTGACCGGTGAAGTCCAAGTCGCCATCAGGGAAAAGCCTTTTCCCATGCCTGGAGTGCAACTTCTCCTGGGCAACGACTTGGCAGAAGACCTGCAACCGACCAACCTGATCGTCATGGACAAAACCCAGGTGTGTACCTCTGTAATGGATAATCCCATCTTTTAGTATGTTCCAGCAAAGGTTCAAGAGAGTGATAAAGTTTCTCCTCCGGTTTTGGTGACCACCAGTGCACAAGCTGCACGACCACAGCCAGCTGACTCTACAGCTACCTCTGTCCCTCAAGACCCTCAGAAACTACCTCCGAATCTTACCACGTTGGAGTTCCGTAAGTTACAGAGGGAAGATCTTACCTTGACACCATTATTCTTCCAGGCTGAGACTCAACCTGACAGTATTCTTGGGTTCTTTCTAGAGAACGAGTTGTTCTACCGCAGATACAGAACCAGTAAACTGAAGGTGGAGGACGATTGGGCCAACGTCGAACAACTAGTGATTCCTGCCAGCCTGCGGCCCACTATTCTACACCTGGCCCACGGAGCACCTTTGCACTACGGTTTTAACAAGACCTACCACGGAATCCGTCAAGACTACTACTGGCCAGGTATGGTAAATAGCGTCAAACAGTACGTCAAACAGTGTCATACATGTCAGATGGCAGGTAAACCGAACATCTCTATCCCCAGAGCACCACTGACACCCATCCAGGTGCCTGCGGAACCTTTCCACAGACTTATTATAGACTGTGTTGGTCCTTTACCTCGGACCAGTTCTGGCAACGCCTATATACTAACCATCCTGTGTCCTACCACCAGAGTCCCCATAGCAGTTCCAGTAAAGAACATTACGGCTGCTACTGTGGTGAAACACTTATTGAAGATCTTCACCCAGTATGGATTTCCAAGGGAGGTTCAGAGCGACTGTGGCACCAACTTCACCAGTGATCTCTTCAAGAGGACACTGGAGGAGTTCAACATCACACAGGTATTGTCCAGCCCCTATCATCCTGCTTCACAGGGTTCTCTTGAGCGTAGTCATCAGACTATTAAAGCACTCCTGAAGAAGTTTTGCAATGAAACCTCTAAGGATTGGGATAAACAACTTGACCTAATTATGTGTATATTTAGAAGTCTTCCCAATGAGTCTCTAGGAGTATCTCCTTATGAGATGCTCTACGGACGTAAGTGCCGTACTCCTCTCAAAGCTTTTAAAGACTCTCTACGTGATGCCACCTTCAGTGAGCATCAGAATGTGCCCCAGTTTCTTCAAAATCTACAACACATTATAGAGAGGGTGCATAACTTTGCTAAGGATAATCTATTGAAAGCCCAGGAGAGGATGAAGACTCATTACGACCAGAACAGCAAAGTAAGGAATTTTAAACCAGGAGACTTCGTGCTTGCCTATTTCCCTATCCCAGGTTCTCCCTTGCAAAACAGGTTTTCAGGACCCTACCGCATCAAGGAGTGCAGAAACAACCACAACTACGTTCTAGAGACTCCAGATAGGCGGCGGAAGACCCAGCTGTGCCACGTCAACCTCCTGAAGCTATATAACGGTACTCCTCCCACTGTGTTAATAGCATATTCTACCTTTAAAAGTCCATACATCCACAGTGAGACCTTCCCTGCTTCTCCTCCCGAAAGCACTAACACTGAGTCAGCGCTTTCCAATTCGGAAATCCTAACTGATCTTCATAACTATTTTCAGGACAATAATAGTGCACCTCTCATCAAAATCTTCAAGGAACATCAGAAGTTGTTCCGAGATGATCCACAAGAGTGTAATGTAACTCAGCACGACATCCAGCTACTCCCTGACACCCGGCCGATTCGTCAACCCTTCTACCGAATCACCCCTAGCAAGAAGGAAGTCATGCGTGCTGAGGTACAGTACCTCCTGGATCATGGACTGGCCACCTCTTGTGAGTCCCCCTGGGCCTCACCCTGCATCTTTGTTCCAAAACCCAAAGGTAAGGTTAGATTGTGTACCGACTATCGGAAATTGAATAATGTGACTGTCAAGGATGCATACCCCTTACCTAGGATAGATGACATCCTTGACGCCATTGGTAATGCCCGGTACTTGTCCCAAGTGGACTTGCTCAAGGGGTATTACCAAGTGTGTTTAACAGAGCGAGCCAAAGAAATATCTGCCTTTATCACTCCCTTTGGACTTTTCAGGTATGAACGCCTTCCCTTTGGACTATGTAATGCCCCGACCACCTTTCAGAGAGCTGTCAACCGCGTCATCCAGGGCTTGGATAACACCTACGCCTATTTGGATGATATCGTTGTAGCATCCAACACCTGGAGCGAACATCTGCTCCAGCTGCAACGACTGTTCGCCAAGCTCCTGACAGCCGGCCTCACTATCAACCTGGGCAAGTCCACCTTTGCCAAAGGTAAAGTGCGTTATCTGGGTCATGTAATAGGGAGTGGCAGCCTAGCTCCGTTAAACATACACATTCAAGCCATCAAGCATTATCCACAGCCTACCACCAGGAAGCAGCTCCTGCGCTTCCTTGGTCTTGCCTCCTACTACCATAGGTTTGTGAAGAATTTTAGTACGGTAGCAACACCATTAATCACTTTAACCAGTCCCAAGCAACGGTATAATTGGACCATTCAGCAAACCGTTGCTTTCGAACAACTCAAATTCCTGCTCTGTTCTAATCCTATTCTCGCCTCGCCAGATATCACCAAGCCTTTCATCCTCCATGTCGACGCCAGTTGTACCGGCATCGGGGGTGTCCTGATGCAGCAACGAGGCGAGGAGGTTCTACCTGTTAGCTACTACAGCTACAAGTTAAAACTGCACCAGAAGAATTACAGCACTATCGAGAAGGAGCTACTCTCCATCGTCCTGAATCTACAGCACTTTGTTCCATACCTACAAGGTGCTCGGTCTACCACCATCTACTCAGACCACAATCCTCTCCGCTTCTTACATCAAGCCCAATTCAATAATCAACGTCTTCTACGATGGGCTTTATATCTACAAGATTTCAACCTGGAGATCTTCTACATCAAGGGTTCTGACAACATCATAGCCAATGCCCTCTCCAGAGTCTATGAAGTAGAGGCAGCTCCACCTATCACTCTACCACATGAAGACGTAACTTCTTCCGGAACCGCAGGCTTCGGGGTAGAGTTGTGACGATAATCTCTTTCAAGAGAGATTGAGCCTGCTCTTCCCTATATCATTCACGTCATTTTACAAGTACAAGATGCTACATTAAAGATACGTCTACAAGTATCACAAAACGTTTTGCCCAGGAAGCAAAGCGTACCTTGCACCTCCCGACACGCTGGCTCTCCACCTGTCATCAACGAGCAAACTACCCATTCTCCGCCCGCCTGCTCCTGATTGGCTGGTGTATCGCCGACAGCACACCTGCACTCACGCCCTCTACCTGAGTCGACGTCTGGGCCAGCTCACGCGGTCCTCCTCAGAATATCTCTGTGCTCTTAGAAGTTGACATCTCTCTCTGATATACTAAGCCCTGGCTGTCGTGTACTAAGGGAGGTGGCAGCTCTAGCCAATATTCTCAGCACCTTATTATTATTGTCTTGCACATTATTTTATTTTAGAGTAAATTTTCACATCTAATAATTATTCATGTTGTTTTGTTTGTTGACTTGTTTTGAATTTTACGTAAGCCAAGGGATTGTCTTTATTCATATCTTGTTTTCTAAAGTAATTAAAATTTCATTGTTTATATTTTGTGTTTTGCGTGTCTTCCCATTACCTTACCACAGGCAAACAGGCAAGCAGTCTCTTTTCTTTTATGTAAGTGTGACCAGGCATTGACACCTGCCATTGGAGGACTGCCGAACATCGACACTCCAACACTTTACCATCACAATATATATATATATATATATATTATTAAATATGACCGAAAAAGTAAGATTAATAATTCTAACACGAATTTTCTTGATCTTTCGTACATTTCTTTTCACTGTTGGTGGTAATTCAAAAATCAAAAATTCAATTTTATTTCTAGTCTGTCGCGACACTTGAGCGCGTTTCGTAAAACTTATTACATTTTCAAAGACTTTAGTTTACACATACACAACTGAATAGAACTTACACATCTCCGATTTGTTTATATCTACATTTGAGTGAGGTGGATGGGGTGAGGTGGTATTTAATAGGGTATTAATTTCATCAACACAAGACAGAACACGAAACAATGGGTATTGAATGGAAGTGATTGTAGAAAGCCTATTGGTCCATATTTCTTGATGCTTCTATATTGGAGCGGAGTCTTGAGGTGGGTAAAATATAGTTGTGCATTAATTGGCTGTTGATTGCTGGTGTTGACTTCTTAATGTGTAGTGCCTCGCAAACGTCAAGCCGCCTGCTATAGCTGTATCTATCGATGATTTCTGTGTTGTTTACTAGGATTTCTCTGGCGATGGTTTGCTTGTGGGAAGAGATTATATGTTCCTTAATGGAGCCCTCTTGCTTATGCATCGTTAAACGCCTAGAAAGAGATGTTGTTGTCTTGCCTATATACTGTTTTTTTTTGGAGCTTACAGTCCCCAAGAGGGCATTTGAAGGCATAGACAACGTTAGTCTCTTTTAAAGCGTTCTGCTTTGTGTCTGGAGAGTTTCTCATGAGTAGGCTGGCCGTTTTTCTGGTTTTATAGTAAATCGTCAGTTGTATCCTCTGATTTTTGTCTGTAGGGATAACGTTTCCATTAACAATATCTTTCAGGACCCTTTCCTCCGTTTCATGAGCTGTGGAAAAGAAGTTCCTGTAAAATAGTCTGATAGGGGGTATAGGTGTTGTGTTAGTTGTCTCTTCAGAGGTTGCATGGCGTTTCACTTTCCTTCTTATGATGTCTTCGACGAAACCATTGGAGAAGCCGTTGTTGACTAAGACCTGCCTTACCCTACAGAGTTCTTCGTCGACTTGCTTCCATTCTGAGCTGTGGCTGAGAGCATGGTCGACATATGCGTTAACATCACTCCTCTTGTACCTGTCTGGGCAGTCGCTGTTGGCCTTTAGGCACATTCCTATGTTTGTTTCCTTAGTGTAGACTGCAGTGTGGAAACCTCCGCTCTTTTCCATGACTGTTACATCTAGAAAAAGCATATATAAAGAAAGAAACATATATATATATATATATATATATATATATATATATATATATATATATATATATATATGGTACCACCTCTGGTGCCAATGTGGGGACCCATAGCCTCGGAGAAGAAAATAAAAAGTATTCAGAGGAGACCTTGTGGTTTCTCATTGAACACTAATATTATCTTCTCCTACCACCCCCATTCTTTTGTATGTACACATATATATTTACTTTATTTGAACTTTGTTACAAAAAAGGAGTTACATATGGGTTACAAAGATGGTTATCATAGGTTGTCGAGTTCCTCCAGCTCCTCAGATGGCGGGCAGGAACCCTGGATGCAGTACGCATTTCCCCTCTGTATCGCCACACTGAGGCGCTGAAAGCTCTGAAAAGAAGGCGCTGAAAGAAAAGAAAGCTTGCAGCTCTCGGGTCCCTTGTTGTTTCAATGAGCCTAGAACCCAATTCCTTCAAAAAACTGGTAGCACTTTTACCCCAGGCGCCGAGTGTCTCAGAAGCAATGGGGACAAAATTGTAATGGTGATCCAGTTCTCTATACTTACGGGATTTGGCTGCTTCCCTGTGGGTGGCAGCGCCACCTGGTTGTGCAACACTGAGGTTAATGTAGGTGTTAGCCAGGGTTGATACGCACGTGTAGTCCCATAACAACTGCTTGCCATTCTTCCAGGGGTTCACTGTGATACCATCCGGGCGACCAATAAGAGCATCAGAGTTACGGCGCGTTAGGTAACGGGGCTCTCTTTCAGCTGGGAATCCAGCTGTGGTGAGGCTCCTCTTGATGATGTCGTTAACTTCACTGTGCCTCGAGCGCCATCTCCCTGTGCCTTCGCAGAGTAGGCCATAGTGGCCGTACCTGTCAGCCACCATCTCGCCGCAAATACACCTATATCTGGTGTGGATTGGGGCAGCAAGGCGGAGGGCTACAGCAATTCGGAGGGCGTGTGGTGTGAGACGCGTGCCAGTTGCCGACATTGGGGTTGCTAACAGGAAATCCACTGCATGTGGTGCTGCTACTGCTGTGAGGCGAGAAATGTCGTGTTGTGTTGTTGCAGCACCCAGGCACTCTGCAGCAACTTGGTCTACAATGGGACCATTCAAGCTGGATTGCTTGTGGGCTTTTGGGGATGGTGGTTGAGGTGATTGGCCTGCACGAGAGGCCCACTCTGTGGCACAGCGTGTAAAATTGGGATCATGTACACCTGCCAGCTGATGTAAGTGGGCAGGTAGAATTTCCTTCACAAGGTCGTCGGATGCTGATAAGGAGGACAGGAAGGCTGGAACAGCGATTTGCGTTGCTGTTCGAACTCCGAGGCCCCCAAGTCTTACGGGAAGAGAGGCTTGTTTCCACTGTAGGTCATCGAGAGAGAGGTTAAGGGCTTTTTCTAGCATTGATTTCAGTAACCGGTCATACTCACTTAGTTTTTGGCTACTGTAAGATGGTGAACACCTCAGAAAGTAGGTTAACCTGGGAAGGGACAGACATCTGGTGATATATATATATATATATATATATATATATATATATATATATATATATATATATATATATATATATATATATATATATATATATATATATATATATATATATATATATATATATATATATATATTATATATATATATATATATATATATATATATATATATATATATATATATATTTTTTTTTTTTAAAGTACCACCTCTGGCAGGAAGAAAGGGGACCCATAGCCTCGGAGGAAACCACACAACGCATTGGAGGGAATGTAGGTCCCCTCCAATACAGTTTCTGTGTGCTTTTCTCCTACCACCCCCTTCCCTTTTTTTCCCCCTTTATTGTGTATTTAATGGTTACAAAACATACAAGACAAATGCCTACAGGTTATGGATCTCTTGAAGCTCCTCCGCTTCTGGACAGGAACCGAGGACGCAGCAAGCATTTCCCCTCTGGATCGCCACACTGAGACGCTGAAATAAAAAACTGGAAGCCCTTGGGTCTCTGGTGACGTCAATGAGCTTGGAACCCAATTCCTTGAGAAATCCCAAGGCACTCTTGCCCCAGGAGCAAGAGTGCCACATCCTTGAAGATCCTTGCCAAGATTCCACATCCTTGAAGAAGAAAATAAATAGTGTTCAGAGAAGACCTTGTGGATTCTCACTGAATACTTTAATCTTTTCCTCTCCTACCACCTCTATTATTTTTTTTTTTATTTGATTTTATTGCAATGTTACAGTTTACAGAAAACACACACTTATATAACAATATAACAATATACCAATCAGTGTTCGAAGACCTCGTCCAGTTCCTCGGGGGTCGGGTGCGTACCCAAGATACAACACTCATTTCCCCTCTGAACAGCGACACTGAGGCGCTGGAACATAAAACTGGCCGCTCTTGGGTCTCTAGTCTTCCCAATGAGTTCCTCGTCCAGCTCCTTCAGGAACTTAAGTGCACATTTACCCCAGGCGCCCAGAGTCTCAGAGCCTATTGGCACGAACCTGTAACAACGTTCTAGGTCCCTGTACTTGTTAGTTTTCTGGGTCTCCCTGAAGGTGGCCGCCCCGCATCCCTCAGCTGCGCTGTAAGGTAGATAGGTATCAGCCAATGTGGATGCACACGTGTAGTCCCACACGACCTGTTTACCTTCCCTCCACGGCTGCAGGGTGACTCCATCTGGGCGTTTTTGGCTGTTGTCAGGTCTGCACAACTGAGGTTCCCTTTGTGCTGGGCACCCAGCTGAAGCCAAACTTCTCTTGATGATGTCATTGACTGCTTCATGTCTGGCAATCTTTCCCTGTGTCTTACGACAGATGAGACCATGGCTGCCGTATTGGTCTGCCCGTGCATGGCCGCAAATACACCGGTGCTCGGTGGAGATAGGGGCGGCAAGGCGCAGAGCAACACCAATACTTAGGATCCGATGGTCCAGGCGGGTGCCCAAGGCGGAATTAGGGACTGCCAACAGGAAGTCCCCGGCATGGGGCGCTTGCACAGCTAGAAGACGCGCTTTGTCCTTCCTGGAAGCTGCCTCCAGCAATGATGAGGCGATGTTCTCCACTATGGGACTATCCCATTTGGACTGTTTGCAGTCATTTGGAAAAGTCGGTCGAGGATGAGAGTTGACGAGAGTGTCCCACTGACCGGCTCCTTCCGTGAATTTGGGATCATGAATCCCAATGGAGTCCCTTAGGTGTTCCGGTAGTATTTCCTTAACTAATTCACCTGTTGCATTGGTCGAGGATAAGAATGCTGGCAATGCTAACTGTGTCGCCTTGCGAATACCTATTCCCCCGAGTCTAACTGGGAGCGTTGCTTGGTCCCATTGGTCATCTTGCAGGGAGAGGTTTAACACTTTCACGGTTATTGACCTTATGAGTGTGTCATATTCTGTTAATTTTGGGCTGTCGAAGGAGGGAGCACACCTTAGGAAATAGGTCAGTCTGGGCAAAGTCAGGCACCTTGTGAGAAGGTACAAAGCTTCGTGGGCGTCCAAAGCCCCTATTCTTCCCTCCATCCTCCTCAGGTCGTTCAGCTTTTCTTCGAGGACTACCGCAATGGCGCTCGAGCCCAGAGGTGCCCCTAGCAGCACACTGTCGGTGGGAGCGATCACTTGGGCTCCTGGCAATATGATTCGCACTGCATCTATGGTTGGTTGGCTAGATGAGATGATTTCACACTTTAATGGGTTTAGGGTGAGTCCTAACTCCTCTCCCTTAGATTTCACCAGCTGTAGATCTTCTAGCAGGGACTCCTGTGTCCCTGCCAGGGTGCCATCGTCCAGGAACCAGATGTTGAGTTCACTGGTCAACCTGCTTGTGACCTCTTTAACAGCCATGCAAAAAAGAAAAGGGGCAAGTGGGTCTCCCTGCTGGACACCTTCTGCAGAAATAACTTCATGTTCCCCAAACAGCAGCGTCAATTCCCTACTGTACCCTGCTGAGACGAAGGGGAGTAGAGAAGGAAAGCTTGTTCGAACTGCTTCCAGTAACACATCTCTTTTTTACCTGGTTGAAGGCATTTTTAAAGTCTAATTTAATTAATGCCTTATTTTCTGGGAGGTGATTGATATAGGCTCGTGCTGCATGAGCTGCTGCTTCACAGCCATGGGGGACACCAAAACCTAGTTGATGGGGTCGAAGCATCGTCGCAGCGTCTATGCTAATTTTTCTGACAGCTGCCCTAGCAACTAGGCGCCGAAGTGTGTTACCCACGGCAATGGGTCTGACACCACCATCTTTCTTCTTGAGGGCACAAAGGGATGCTCCGAAGAAAAAGGGTTTAATTGTATCTGGGATCAACCCAGAGAGGCAGTTGTTGACAAACTTCGTGACCTCTGACAATAGTGTCTCTGCAACTTCTCCGAGAACTGGGTTTACCATCTCCTTGAGGCGCTGAGGTCTTACTCCAGTGTATCCCCCAGCCGAGCCTGGTGGAAATGACATGATGACTTTGTATACCTCTGACGCTTGGAGGAATAGAGGTCCCATGTCTGGGACATTTGTGTCCTGAGCAATGGGTTCCCATGGTACTCTGGGAGGGTGCTTCTCTCTCAGCGAGTTGGCGGTAGCGGTATTTCTAGGGGCGATTGTGTCTTCACTGGTTAGTAACCTAATTGCCCCTACTGTTTTGCCCTCTTCAATTTTTTTGGTCACTTGTGTTCCAAGTTTAAAATTGTCATTGGAACTCTTGGGTCTGCCACGACGGTTTTTGCGTTGAGGAGGGATGGGGATCAAGTTGTCAGCTCTGGGGAAATTATTTATTGCCCTAGTGACTGATGAGGCTAGCGACTTGCCTCCTCTTGCAGGTACGCCTAAGCAAATATTGCCAAACAGGAGCAAATTATGCCATGCTTTGATGGTGGCTGCAGCATTAAGATTTTCAGACCGTTCATTCACTTTCCTTAAAAGGTCTGTATATTTCCCTGCTGCAAATGGGCGCGCTGCTTTAGGAATGTGAGGAAGAGTTCTGGTGGTGGATGCTTTGATGGCCCCCAGGAGGTCATCTGATGACATGAAGTTTGCTGGGATGTGTGGGGGTGCCGGGGGGACCTGTGGGCCTTCTCTCTCTACAGGTTCCGTCCATGAACCCTCACAGTTGTTGTGTTGACGTAGGGTTCCATCGTTTCTAAGGCTGTGTGATTCGTCACACACCGACACGTTCCTCTGAGTTTGGGTCCTCTGGTTGCACGTCTGGGTGCACTGTTCTCAGGACCCTGTTCTTGGCTGAGGGGTTCCTGGTTAGTTGGTGGAGTCCCCTCCATCCCCCGGGCGGCCGGCGTGGGAGGGATGACAGGGGTGGTGGCGACAGGGGTGGAGAATACAGAATATTATATATATATATATATATATATATATATATATATATATATATATATATATATATATATATATATATATATATATATATATATATATATATATATATATGTCGTACCTAGTAGCCAGAACGCAATTATCTGCCTACTATGCAAGACCCGATTTGCCTAATAATCCAAGTTTTCATGAATTAATTATTTTTCGACTACCTAACCTACCTAACCTAACCTAACCTAACTTTTTCGGCTACCTAACCTAACCTAACCTATCTTTATAGGTTAGGTTAGGTAGGGTTGGTTAGGTTCGGTCATATATCTACATTAATGTTAACCCCAATAAAAAAAATTGACCTCATACATAATGAAATGGGTAGCTTTATCATTTCATAAGAAAAAAAAACAGAGAAAATATATTAATTCAGGAAAACTTGGCCTTTAGGCAAATCGGGCCTTGCATAGTAGGCCGATAAGTGCGTTCTGGCTACTAGGTACGACATATATATATATATATATATATATGCGAACAAGCCTGAATGGTCCCCAGGACTATATGCGAATGAAAACTCACACCCCAGAAGTGACTCGAACCCATACTCCCAGGAGCAACGCAACTGGTAACTACAGGTTGGTACTACAGGAGCGGTACCATGGGTCCTGGGAGCGGTACCCTGGGTCCTGGGAGCGGTACCCTGGGTCCTGGGAGTGGTACCCTGGGTCCTGGGAGCGGTACCCTGGGTCCTGGGAGCGGTACCCTGGGTCCTGGGAGCGGTACCCTGGGTCCTGGGAGCGGTATTCATATATATATATATATATATATATATATATATATATATATATATATATGTATATATATATATATATTCTGGTTTAGGTGGTATCTGTAAGAAAAAAAAAATGATATATATATATATATATATATATATATATATATATATATATATATATATATATATATATATATATATATATATATATATATATGTCGTACCTAGTAGCCAGAACGCACTTCTCAGCCTACTATGCAAGGCCAAATTTGCCTAATAAGCCAAGTTTTCATGAATTAATATATTTTCTCATTTTTTTTTCTTATGAAATGATGAAGCTACCCATTTCATTATGAATGAGGTCATTTATTTTTTATTGGAGTTAAAATTAACGTAGATATATGACCGAACCTAACCAACCCTACCTAACCTAACCTAACCTATCTTTATAGGTTAGGTTCGGTTAGGTAGCCGAAAAGCTAGGTTAGGTTAGGTTAGGTAGGTTAGGTAGTCGAAAAACAATTAATTCATGAAGACTTGGCTTATTAGGCAAATCTGGCCTTGCATAGTAGGCCGAGAAGTGCGTTCTGGCTACTAGGTACGACATATATATATATATATATATATATATATATATATATATATATATATATATATATATATATATATATATATATATATATATATATATATACATATATATATATATATAACTGAAAACTCACACCCCAGAAGTGACTCGAACCCATACTCCCAGAAGCAACGCAACTGGTATGTACAAGACGCCTTAATCCACTTGACCATCACGACCGGACAAAATGAGGTGATAGCCGAGGCTATTTGAACCACCCCACCGCCGGCACTCGGATAGTAATCTTGGGCATAGCATTTTACCAAATCACCTCATTCTTAGGGGCACACGTGAGGAACACAAATGCGAACAAGCCAGAATGGTCCCCTGGACAATATGCAACTGAAAACTCACACCCCAGAAGTGACTCGAACCCATACTCCCAGAAGCAACGCAACTGGTATGTACAAGACGCCTTAATCCACTTGACCATCACGACCGGACAAAATGAGGTGATAGCCGAGGCTATTTGAACCACCCCACCGCCGGCACTCGGATAGTAATCTTGGGCATAGCATTTTACCAAATCACCTCATTCTTAGGGGCACACGTGAGGAACACAAATGCGAACAAGCCAGAATGGTCCCCTGGACAATATGCAACTGAAAACTCACACCCCAGAAGTGACTCGAACCCATACTCCCAGAAGCAACGCAACTGGTATGTACAAGACGCCTTAATCCACTTGACCATCACGACCGGACAAAATGAGGTGATAGCCGAGGCTATTTGAACCACCCCACCGCCGGCACTCGGATAGTAATCTTGGGCATAGCATTTTACCAAATCACCTCATTCTTAGGGGCACACGTGAGGAACACAAATGCGAACAAGCCAGAATGGTCCCCTGGACAATATGCAACTGAAAACTCACACCCCAGAAGTGACTACGAACCCATACTCCCAGAAGCAACGCAACTGGTATGTACAAGACGCCTTAATCCACTTGACCATCACGACCGGACAAAATGAGGTGATAGCCGAGGCTATTTGAACCACCCCACCGCCGGCACTCGGATAGTAATCTTGGGCATAGCATTTTACCAAATCACCTCATTCTTAGGGGCACACGTGAGGAACACAAATGCGAACAAGCCAGAATGGTCCCCTGGACAATATGCAACTGAAAACTCACACCCCAGAAGTGACTCGAACCCATACTCCCAGAAGCAACGCAACTGGTATGTACAAGACGCCTTAATCCACTTGACCATCACGACCGGACAAAATGAGGTGATAGCCGAGGCTATTTGAACCACCCCACCGCCGGCACTCGGATAGTAATCTTGGGCATAGCATTTTACCAAATCACCTCATTCTTAGGGGCACACGTGAGGAACACAAATGCGAACAAGCCAGTGTGCCCCTAAGAATGAGGTGATTTGGTAAAATGCTATGCCCAAGATTACTATCCGAGTGCCGGCGGTGGGGTGGTTCAAATAGCCTCGGCTATCACCTCATTTTGTCCGGTCGTGATGGTCAAGTGGATTAAGGCGTCTTGTCCATACCAGTTGCGTTGCTTCTGGGAGTATGGGTTCGAGTCACTTCTGGGGTGTGAGTTTTCAGTTGCATATTGTCCAGGGGACCATTCTGGCTTGTTCGCATTTGTGTTCCTCACGTGTGCCCCTAAGAATGAGGTGATTTGGTAAAATGCTATGCCCAAGATTACTATCCGAGTGCCGGCGGTGGGGTGGTTCAAATAGCCTCGGCTATCACCTCATTTTGTCCGGTCGTGATGGTCAAGTGGATTAAGGCGTCTTGTACATACCAGTTGCGTTGCTTCTGGGAGTATGGGTTCGAGTCACTTCTGGGGTGTGAGTTTTCAGTTGCATATTGTCCAGGGGACCATTCTGGCTTGTTCGCATTTGTGTTCCTCACGTGTGCCCCTAAGAATGAGGTGATTTGGTAAAATGCTATGCCCAAGATTACTATCCGAGTGCCGGCGGTGGGGTGGTTCAAATAGCCTCGGCTATCACCTCATTTTGTCCGGTCGTGATGGTCAAGTGGATTAAGGCGTCTTGTACATACCAGTTGCGTTGCTTCTGGGAGTATGGGTTCGAGTCACTTCTGGGGTGTGAGTTTTCAGTTGCATATTGTCCAGGGGACCATTCTGGCTTGTTTGCATTTGTGTTCCTCACGTGTGCCCCTAAGAATGAGGTGATTTGGTAAAATGCTATGCCCAAGATTACTATCCGAGTGCCGGCGGTGGGGTGGTTCAAATAGCCTCGGCTATCACCTCATTTTGTCCGGTCGTGATGGTCAAGTGGATTAAGGCGTCTTGTACATACCAGTTGCGTTGCTTCTGGGAGTATGGGTTCGAGTCACTTCTGGGGTGTGAGTTTTCAGTTGCATATTGTCCAGGGGACTATTCTGGTTTGTTCGCATTTGTGTTCCTCACGTGTGCCCCTAAGAATGAGGTGATTTGGTAAAATGCTATGCCCAAGATTACTATCCGAGTGCCGGCGGTGGGGTGGTTCAAATAGCCTCGGCTATCACCTCATTTTGTCCGGTCGTGATGGTCAAGTGGATTAAGGCATCTTGTACATACCAGTTGCGTTGCTTCTGGGAGTATGGGTTCGAGTCACTTCTGGGGTGTGAGTTTTCAGTTGCATATTGTCCAGGGGACAATTCTGGCTTGTTCGCATATATATATATATATGTATATAATGTATCTTTTCTTACTGTGTTATTTGGGCTAAATCAGTAACACAAACCATGAACTTTAGGGGATTCTATATTAATTTTTTCTGTTTGACAAGACACTTTCTATAGCTTAGTATTTTATTATTGGAGAATGGTTTTTGGCCCAATCAACCTCTTAGATGACTTTGCTGGCATTCTGACGTATGAGTTACAACCTGGTTGATCAAGTTCTTTGTTTTAACACTGAAATAGAGGAGAATAATTATCACTCTTATGTTAACAGTAACGGGTGTTAAAATATCTTGAACCCTCAGTGTTTATATAATTGTCTCTTAACCTGACCATTGAATCTTCTGTTACTATTAGTTTTGTTCTCAGTCTAAGGGATATTGCCATCACGATTTTTATGATATATATGTTACGGCCCTACTGGGGCATAACTGGGTTCTTTTCTGATGTTATTAGAATTTGAGAATCCGGCCCCAAGTTAGTAGTGGCTTTCAAGGGGTGTGTTCCATAACGCAAGTAAATTAAAGGGGAAGGTATACAAATGCACTAATTTAAATATATAATTACCACCACCAATAAATAAATATATATACTGTCACACGGGGGGTATAAATATTCAATGTGCAGAATCGTCTTCATCTGAAGACGCGGAATGTTCCACGGTGCTCAAGATGAGTAGCCCTGGTTCTCTTCTCGTGGCCTCACGATGAATCCTTAGATTCTCTAGGCGAATCTACCCTGGCCACAGGCCAGCCAAATCACAGTCCCACTGGGTGCACCGTCATGGAGGCCTTCAACCACAAATGCAGCCTGTAGCTGGCAGGTTTCAATCAGCTCCGCTGCGTAGGCCACTCCACGACTGATACTAGGGTTGCGAGCCCTAGGCAGGAGCCTCGTGTGATCCCGCTGATCACTCTCCTCTATATAGCACCACAGTGGCTAGTCTCTTCCACCAGTCAACCCCCGGGTACAACGATTCCTCAACTCTACCACGTCACAGGCAGGCTAACACTCTCAGCAGTGTTCGTCCGGGAGCAACTCACAGCTTCTTCAGCAAACACGTGGAGAGACTTGACTGCCTTGGGTAGACTGCCCCATTGTCCAATACAGCAGTCCCAGGTCGACTCTGTAATCAGACACGTCATCAGTACTAGTTACACTCTAGGGCACCTCACTTCCCGGCTTAGACACAAACGTCCACCTATCCACTCCATAGATGGCGTTGCTGTCTAAGCGCCACCTCACCAGAGGTCAGCAGCGGCTACGTTACTAGCTGATCAAGACGGGAAACCAGCCCCTGTGGCCGGTATATCTTGTCCTCACCAGATGGCGCCATCC